>CAUYRB010117085.1:0-36368 GCA_963574695.1 Propithecus perrieri | reverse complement strand
AGGTCAGGAGTTTGAGACCAGCCTGAGCAAGAGTGAGACCCCGTCTCTACTAAAAAAATAGAAAGAAATTATCTGGACAACTAAAAATATATAGAAAAAATTAGCCGGGCATGGTGGCGCATGCCTGTAGTCCCAGCTACTTGGGAGACTGAGGCAGGAGGATCGCTTGAGCCCAGGAGTTTGAGGTTGCTGTGAGCTAGGCTGACGCCACAGCCCTCACTCTAGCCAGGGCAACAGAGTGAGACTGTCTCAAAAATAAAAAAAAAAAAAGAAAAGAAAAGCAGGGAGAGTTTAATGAGGGACTATATATGAAGGCATGGGCATGGTTAAGGGAAAACAAGGATGGTAGTGAACTCTGGGGCTAGCAGGGAGGGGAGGGCACCTTACCACCCCAAGCATGAGGGTGAAGGGGAGGGAGTTGTAACAGGAGTCCCAGGAGAGTGGCTACAGGAAGGAACCTCCAAGCAGGTATGGTGGTCTCTAGTTCAAGGACACAGCCACCCAGTAGCCTTTTGGGAAGGGAACCAGGGGAGTAAATACCTTGATCTCTCTTTTTTTCCATCCTTGCATTTCTTGCTGGTGCCTCCCATTGGCCAAACCCACAGGAAGCCAGAGGGTGAGGAAGCCCAAGGACGCAAAGATCACCCCAATGATTTTGAAGGTCAGCAAATTGCATGGTAGAGAAGGGTAGAGGATGGACTGAGGGTTAATAAAAAGATTTAGCACAATGTTTGATGCAGCAATGCTTATAATGGTAAAATATTGGAAACCATTTGAGCGTCCAACATTAGGGAATTTGCTGAACAACTTGTCATATCTTGGAATACATGCCACCACTAAAATTTAAGTTTTGGAAGTAATGTTTATTAAGGTAAAAAGATGTTCATATTAATATATTGTTGAGTGAAACAAAATTTTATGTGTAGTCTGATCCCAGTTTTCTATCAGTATTGTGTGTGTATGAATTTATACATTTAAAGTATCTGGAAGAATATATGGTCTAATCAATGCTTCCTTTGGGGTGGTGAGATTACAGATAAACTTAATATTCATAATTTTGCTTCTCTGCATATTCTGCCTTTTCTGCAGTGTATAATAAAAAAATAATTAAAGTTATTTTTAGAAAAATGAGACATGGCATGATCCCAAATTAATTCTGTTAAATAGGTGCTATTCTTAACACTGATGAGATTCCTATTAGAAGCCACTTTCATTTATGAACATAGTAACAAAAGCCT
This sequence comes from Propithecus perrieri, assembly GCA_963574695.1. Taxonomy (NCBI): domain Eukaryota; kingdom Metazoa; phylum Chordata; class Mammalia; order Primates; family Indriidae; genus Propithecus; species Propithecus perrieri. Next base: position 35,130 of record CAUYRB010117085.1, on the reverse strand, counting down.
TAGATAAAATTTCAGCAAAGAATTGAGCAATAATATCATTGTATATTTAACTAGATGCCACTTACTATATTAACTTACCTGATTAACTTATTTTCATACAACACGAGGACGAAGATATTAACATTTCCATTTTAAATGAGGAAATCAAGGCTTAGAAAAACAATGCCTAAAATTAAATGGTCACTAAATGGTAAAATTGTATTCAAAGTCAGGTCTGTCTTCATCTAAACCCAATGTTCTCAACCATTACACTTATATACCACACCATGACTAACTAGAACTTACTTCTAAATCCAAGGCTAGCAGATCACAAAGCAAACTTTGAGTGTGTGTGTGTGTGTGTGTGTGTGTGTGTGTGTGTGTGTGTGTTTTCCAGAGATGAGGTCTCACTCTGTTGCCCAGGCTGGAGTGCAGTGGTGCGATCATAGCTCACTACAACCTGGAACTCCTGGGCTCAAGCCATCCTCCTGCATTAGCCTCCTGAGTAGCTAGACTATAAGCATACACCACTACACCTGGCTAGGTTTAAACAAATTTTTTTTAGAGATGGGGTCTAGCTATGTTGCCCAGGCTGGTCTTGAACTCCTGGCCTCAAATGATCCTCCTGCCTCAGCCGTGGGAATACAGGCATGGAGCCACCGCACCCAGCAAAACTTTGAATGTATTACATCATGTCGACAGAATGAAGAGTGAACATTGGAAGACTACTTTATAGACACAGCAAAGGCATTGTATAATATTTAAAAGACTCTCAGAAGTTAGAAGCAGGTAGATACTTTGTTAATTTGGTGTCTACATCTTTAAAAACAAGTCAATATCACGTTAATTATAAATCAATTAGTCTCTATCGTAATTATTTAGAACACTTTTAGAGATTATAATCATTACTTTAAGATGACAAAAAGTGGTCAGAAATTCAATCTTTCATTCAGTAAGTATTTACTGAGAACCTACTATGTGCTAGGCAGTGTTCCAGGCACTGGGCATATAATGACAAAGGACAATAATAGCTAACGCTTACATAGAGCTTGCTATATGCTAAGCTTCTTTCTAAATGTTTTATGTCTACCAACTCATTTAATCTTCATACAACCTCATGAGGTAGTTACTATTATTGTTGTTCCATTTTATAGATGTGGAAACTGAGGCACTGTGTCAGTGTAGCTGTGAGACAAACGCGGATAGCCTTGGCCCAAGGGTCTGAGCAGTTAACGTCATGGAACTACTCCTCTCTAAACAGAAAGTAATTGTCTCTGTCCTCATGGAGGTTATGATGTAGTGGTGAAGATAGACACGAAAACAAACACAGAATTAAATATACAATTTCAAATTCTAGTAAGTGCTAAGAAAGAGGAGACCAATGAGAATGACTTATTTAGATGGGGGCAGGCAGTCAGGGCAGGCTGAGGTGAGGAAGAGCCCACCAGGTGAAGGGGGGTGAAGGGCAAAGGACAGTGGGTAGGCAGGTGAAGTGGCCCAGGGGGCAGTGCCTGGAGGGCCGCGCTGGCTGGACTTCCACGCAGAATCTGAGAACCTTTGCCTGGTGTGCTAAGCATTGCATTTTATTGGAAGGGTGGTAGGGGAGCTTTGGAAGTTTCTTTTTACGTTTATGAAGTGTTTATTTTCACTGCACATGTTTTATCTGCAGATATCTTTTATTTTTTATTCACTCAGTCACCGGTCTGTGTATGGGACTCCCTCACACGTATCTGCCGTGGTCGCGGGTGGTGGTGGCTGAGTTTGATCCTGCCCCAAGTCTCAGGCAGAGACTGCCCAGCAAACCAACCCAAACCGTGAATTTCACACTGATTCTCAGAAGGTTCCAGGGACACAGTGCAAGTCAAGCTGATGGTGGTATGAGGTAGTTAGTATTATTTTTAGTTATTATCATTTTACAGATGAGAAAACACAGGTGCAGAGTTATGTTTGCCATACCATGAAACAAGTGCAGCATTTATGATTGGATCTGAAGAGTGTGTTATAAGCTATAGTTTACCACAAGGCTGCCATCATGATTTTTTTTTTCATGGTCTAGAGCTACGCTGTCCAATATGGTAGCTGCTACTCACATGTGGATACTTAAATTAAAATTAATTAAAATTAACTAACATTAAAAATTCAATTCTTCAGTTGCACTAGCCATACCGAGAGTGCTCGATAGCCATTTGTGGCTAGTGGCTACTTCACTGGACAGCACATACTTATAGAACAGTTCCATTATCTCAGAAAGTTCTTCTGGACAATGGTGACCTAGAAGTTTAATTTCTTCTTTAAAATAGCGGAAGACTTCCACACAGAGTTGTTTGTGGGCAGATAATTTTATCATTCAGCTTCTCACAATTTTCATCCAGAGCCTATAAAATTCAATTTTGGTAAACATACTTTATTGTGTGGAGATTGTCCTTTCCTAAAAGGCAGAGATTGTGTTCTTCCTCTATTTCATTGAAGAGCCTTAGATCACTAAATTTAATGAGCGTTTGCTGGTGCCAATTACCATAGCTTAATGAATTCCACACAAGGCCAAACCAATGTCCTGGCTGCAGTGGCCTTTTATGCCTCTCAAGCAATCTGCACTGGGTATTTCATAGTGTGTAGCAGAGGAATCCAGCATTTCTTGGCATACTTGAAGTTTGAGAAGTTACTCTGTCCTTGCAAGCATGGATAAGTAGGTGCCACAGTTCCTCCCTTCTGTCCCTGGTACCAAAGAACTATGGACAAGCTCAGTCTCCCTGCAGATTAGTTCACTATCTCTGGGGAGCCAGGAGGGGAGTTTAGTCTGGGGAGATCATGGAAGGCCTCTTGGAGATGTGGCGCCTCCCAACTACAGGAGGCTGGAGAGCAGGGGTCTCTAGCCTAGAAGGGGGTGCATCTAGGGATTTGAGCGGGAAAGGAGTTTTCTAGAGAAGGCGGGGCAGTTCCTGTGGGTTTGGCTTTGGTTATTCATGTTATTGATCCAAACTCATGACAAGATGGAAGAGCAAGGAATGGAACTGAACTATTATCATTATTCTCATTCTGAGTTTAAGCCAGAGTTGATGAGTTTTAGAACATAGTCATATGTGAGTTGGAGTTAGTATAATGCCAGAGAATGAGGGTGAGTCTAAAAATAGCTTTCGCCAACTGTTGCCAGGATTCTGATGTGGATTTCTGGCAGGCCTCAGGAGAGCTGCCCGTGGGTTTGGGGCTATAGCAGGAAATGACCATGGAGAGTGTGGGCAGGGGATTGAGCCGGTTGATCTGCGGCAGCTTGTGTGTTGGGGGGCAGGGGCTTGGAGGGAAACTGCAGCAGAGAGGCAAGGCCTGGAATCTGCCTCAAGAACATTCTTACTTGCCACTATTGCTGCCAAATTGTGCAAGAGGGTCAGACACCTGCAGCCCAACCCACACAAGGGAAGGATCGTGGTTTAAACGTTGTACCTGTGCTCACGGGCAATCTGAGGGAGTGTCTTCCTCCACCGGCTTCCCTTCCAATAGGCAGAAAGTCCTTCCTAGTGATTGCGGTAAGTTGAGGTAGTTATTTAATAGTTTCCATCATGGCTGGTTTAAACTCTTTGGCATGGTCTAAATCATGGCAGGTTTAAATCTCATCTTATCCCTCTTATTTGCTCTTTTGTTCCCAAATTCCTCTAAACAGCTTTTCGTCTGGTTAAGCCAGTGGCTCCGTCCTATGCCATGTTCTGTTCATTTCTACCTTCTTGCCTTTGCTTTTCTCTACAATACCGTTTCTCCTTCTCTTCTTTTTCCTTCCTTTAACAAATGTTACCCATTGTTTCCATTGTTCAAGACTCAGCTTAAGCCCCATGTACTCCGTGGAACCTTCCCCACCTACTCTAGCTCATACTTGCTCTCTTCCTTTTTGGGATTTTCATATTTTAATCCAAATCCTGCCATCTAACACTGAGACTGACGATGTTGAAGGGGGATAAATCACTTTAGAGACCACCTAAAGCCTCTCCTGTGATTCGTCTGTCCTATCTCTCTTCTCTTGGAGGAAGATATTACCTTCTAAACATTTTTTTTATTGAAGAGATAAATATAACAGCATTACGAAAAGAAAGAATGTCCTTAATCCCATTATCTTAATACAACAATTTTCAGTGTTGCATAATTCCTTCCCAGTCCTACATATTGTTTTATAGCAGTTCATAAACCATTTTACATTTAGCCCCCACCCCTCACTTAACATTATAACTCAAACACTTCCTATGTTTTTTTTCATAGTTATGGTAACAGAAGTAGAACATTCCCGTTGTTACTGTACTGTAACTCCGTCAAGCCTCTCTCCTGATACTGAACATTGGGTTGCTGCCTCCACCCTTTCAAAAGAATTACGTTTCTCGTGATCCCGTCTCCTCTTAGCTCTGAGAATTTGCTCTGTCAATGATCCCTCTTTTGCGTTGTATTCTCTCATTGTCTTCGGACACCTCTTAAATGTACAAGGATGTTCATTCTTGTCTATCCTAAAGAATGTCACAACCCTGCTACCTAGCATTCTGGTGGCCTCCGCCAGTTGTCAGCTGCTCACTTTTTCACCTCTTGCTATTTGCCTCCCCCAGGCCATCCCTCCACCATTTCAACACAGTATGAAAGTGCCTCGAAAAACTGAGAAAAGGATGATCGTGTGATCCAGCAATCCCACTTCTGAAGTCAGTCTGTCAAAGAGATATCTGCAGCCCCATGTTCACTGAAGCACTGTTTACAACAGCCAAGGTAGAGAGTCGACCCCGTGTCCACTGAGAGACGAATAGATAAAGAAAATGTGGTGTATGTACACAATGAGTACTATTCAGCCTTAAAAAGAAGGAAATCCTGTCGTTTGTGACAACATGGATGTACCTGGAGGACATTATGTAAAGCAAAATAAGCCAGGCACAGAGAGTCTCTTTTTAATGACCATGTGGTCATTAAATCCAAAGAGGTCTTCTCAGTCCTGTTGTCTCGACATTGACCATTCCCTTTATTTCGAAGCTTCCTTCCCAGGCTGCTGGTGACACCACACTTCCATTGTGCTTCTTTTTTTTTTTTTTTTTTTTTGAGACAGAGTCTCACTCTTTTGCCCGGGCTAGAGTGAGTGCTGTGGCGTCAGCCTAGCTCACAGCAACCTCAAACTCCTGGGCTCAAGCGATCCTACTGCCTCAGCCTCCCGAGTAGCTGGGACTACAGGCATGCGCCACCATGCCCGGCTAATTTTTTCTATATGTTTTTAGTTGTCTGATTAATTTCCTTCTATTTTTTAGTGGAGACGGGGTCTCGCTCTTGCTCAGGCTGGTTTCGAACTCCTGAGCTCAAACAATCTGCCCGCCTCGGCCTTCCAGAGAGCTAGGATTACAGGCGTGAGCCACCGCACCCGACTCCATTGTGCTTCTTGGCTTTCTCTCTGGATCTTTCTATGCCTTTTTCATTCACTCGTTTTCAGCCTTTGCAGAAGGAAGGTCTTTCTCGAGGGTTCTCCTTGGCCCTCTTTTCTTTCTTTCCCTCCTCTCTTTCTAGGCACGGTCACTTACTCTACATCTTCAGCTAATAACTCTGTGCAAATGATTTCCACCTCTGTGGCCGCATCTCCCCAGCCCTCACCGCACCTTCACCATCGCTGGGGTTAGCACAGCTCCCTGGTGCCGGCCCAGACCCACAGCCAGCACACTGGCTCCTCAGGGCCCCGTCTTTTCTCCTCATCCAGCCTCTCCAGCAGACTTCCTTTTTACCTGTCCTTCTACGTGTGGTCTCAAACCCTCTGAATCATCGTTTATTCTTTTCTCTGTCCATATCTCACCAGTTGATTTAGCATCCAGAATGTGGCTCATCCATTTTCTAATTTCCATTCAAACCTACAAAGTTTTTATTTAAAAAAATTTGAAATACAAAAGCAGTATATGCTGATTTTAAATTCAAAGCATATAATTTGTATTAATCACATGCAATATTATTGTAATCAGATGTATTGTTATATAGAGTGGAATGTAAGCATTTTTCTTAGTACATTGACTCCCCAACTCCTCTCCAAATTCTATTTCTTTTCCCAGTGGCAACTACTGTTTACACTCATACTTTTTTTAAAAAGTGGATTTACAATCACAATCACACTTTTTTCCATTAATAGAATTATACTATACAGTATCTTACTGCCACTACCCCCATGTAATATGTGAGTCTTTCATGGAAGGGAATAGAAAGTCCAGAAATGGATCCACACATTTTGAGAAAGTATAAGGTCAATTCAATGGTGAAAAGATAGTTTTGCAACAAATGGTAATATAACAACTGGACATTACACACAAAAAATTAACTTTAACCTTTCAATGTCACAAAATGTATAAAAGTTGACTCAAACGGGTCCTAGACATAAACATAAGAACTAAAACATTAAGTTTCTAAAAGGAAACATAGGAGAAAATATTTGTAACCTTGGGTTAGGCAAATATTTTTTAGATGGGACATAAAAAGCATGAGCTAAAAAAGAAAAAAAATTAAAAATTGGATTTCACTGAAGTTAAAAACTTCTGCTCTTTGAAATATACCTACACTATGCTCTTTGAAATTAAGTATACAAAACTATGCTCTTTGAAATTAAGAGAGTGAAAAGATAAGCTATGGGCTAGGAGAAAATATCTGCAAAACACAAAGATACCTACAACTTGGTAATAAGAAGACAAATAACCCAATATAAAATGCTTAAAAGATTTGAATAAGCACTTCATCAAAGAAGACATATCAATGGCAAAAAACACAAGAAAAGGTGTTCAACATCATTAGTCTTGAAGAAAATGCAAATTAAGACCACAATGAGATATCATTCCAAACCTACTAGAATGGTTCAAATAAAAAAACCTAACAAAACCAAGTGCTAACAAGGATGTGGAGCAACTGACACTTTCGTATCTTGCTGGTGGGAATGCAAAATATACTCCACTTTGGAAGACAGTTTGGCAGTTTCTTATAAAGTTAAATTTACATTTACCACTTGATCCAGCAATTCTACTCCTAGGTATTTATCCAAGAGAAATGAAAACATATGCTCACAAAAAAGACCTGGAAACAAATGTTTTTAGTAACACTATTCATAATAGCCAAAAAAACTGGAAACAACCCAAATGTTCATCAATTGGTGAATGGATAAACAAATTGTGGTATATCCAGTCAGTGGAATACTACTAAGCAATAGAAAGGAACAAATTACTGATACATGGAATAACTTGGATGAATCTAAGACATGAAGCGAAGTAAAAGAAATAAGACACAAATGGCTATACACTGTAGGATTCCATTTATAAGAAATGCCGGAAAAGGCAAAGCTGTAGAACCAGAAATCAGATCAAGGGGGTAGGGTAGAAGATAGACTGCAAGCTGGCACAAGGGAACTTGTCAGGGTGATGGGAAAGTCCCATAGCTTGAATGTCGTGGTGGTTATAGGATTTCATAGGTTTATTAAAACTCATTGAACACTTAAAAAGGTGAATTTTATCTTATTGAATTAACTGACTGAATTTACCTGGCTGAATTCAACCTAAAAGAAAATAAAAAGAAAAACCACATGTATTTGAAGTGGACCTTCTGAGCCAAGTAGAAAGCTGATTTTAAATTTCGACAGATAAAGCCAAATTGTCCCCCAAAATGGCTACACCAGTTTGTACTCCCACCAGTAGAATTTGAGAGTGCCTATTTCCCCAAACTGTTGCACAAATGGATATCATCAAAATTTTAAAAGCATTTGTTGGTGAAAAATGTTATTATCCCTGATACTTCATGCATGCAGCATTGAAATCTTCTAATTGGTCTCCCCATTTGCAGTCTTTTCTCCCTCCAAATCATCTTATATATTGTTAATAGAGTAATCCTTCTCGTACTTAGTTCTAATAACATCTCAAAAAATCTTTAATGATCCACCATCACCTACAAAATTAAGTCCAGACCCTTTAGTCCTCCTTGTTCTACCCCAGCATCCTCTCTCTCTTCTCTACTATACTTCTCTAAGTCAAATATCTGTCTTATCGCTTTTAGTGAGTGATTAGAAAGGATGACTCTTAAACTCCTAGTTCGATGGTTCTGACTCCTGACCGCACATGGGAATCCTGGGGAGCTTTAAAAAGGCATGGTTGCCCTGCCCTTTTCTGTAGAGATTTGGAGATAAGTGGTCTGAGGTGTGGCCTGGGGGTGGTCTGTTTTGTTTTGTTTGTGGAGTCTAGGTGATTTTAATTTGCAGCTAGAGCTGTGAAGCACTGCTCCAGCTGATCTGGCACATTAGCTAGATAGATGTCATGCGTTCCTGCTTTTATGTCTTTGTACCGGTTCATTCTCTTCTGGAAAACCTGTCCTGTTCTCCTTAGCGGTCCAGGCCCTCCTCATCCTCCAAGGACGCGCTAAGGCTCAGCTCACATGCAACTCCACACAGACGCTTTGCTTCGTTCCTCCTCCCAAATAGGATTTCTCCCTTCTTTGAACGTTGTTTATAAACTTTCTTCTGACATTTATCATGTTCTGTTTTGTAATATAGTTTTTTTTTTTACTTATTTTTTTCCTGTAAGATTTTAAGCTCTTTGAAAAAACTGAACCTAATTAATCTTACTGATCACTTAGCACACTACTCTGTAGGGCACTTACTTAGTAGGGGCTCTGAGTAAATATTTTTTGAATGTTTATTCTTCCTGCTTCTTTACTTCACACAGTTGTTCCCTCTGCCTGGCACCCGCTTCCGCAGATATCCCCATTGCTCAGTGTTACCTTATTAGCGTGATCATCCCTGACTACTCTATTTATTAATAACACAGTAACACTGTCCCTTCTCACACTCCTTTTCCCCCTTTACTAGTCTCCAAATTGCTGTCATCAGCTGAATATTCACTCATTTATCACCTGCCTCCTCTCACTGGCATGTAAGCCCCATGAGGAAGGGCCTCTGTTTTGTTTGCTGTTGTACCTCCAGAGCCCACTGCAGTGCCTGCCTACAGTACCTGCTCAAGAAACAGTCACTGAATTTAATGAATGAACTTTATGGACATTTATCTTATTTTGTATAATTCTCTTCACAAACCACAGTTAGGCAAGGTAGGCACGTCAAGTTCATCACCAGGTAAGAACGTTCGAGGTTTGAGAGTAGGGTTAAGTATTTTGTCCACATTCATCAACTTTTATGTGACAGAGCTGGGCACAGAACTCAGCTGTCCTGATTCGTGGTCCAGGGCTCTCAGCTCTACCCTCCGCCTTCCAACCATCCTCTTGCTGTTTGGTCTGTCAGTCCTTCCTTCCTATCCTTACCCAGACCCACCCCTAAGAACTGAGGGACATAGGCTGAGAGTGCAAATGGGGGCTCACACACCTTACATCAAAGTACCAGCAAGTTATGTGCCAAGCAAGCAAATTATTAAACATGTCTATTCTCCTCCTTTAACAAATATATACCTTCATCCTGACCTGGTAGGCTGGATTCAAAGGCAGAATTCTCAGACTCCTTGGAGCTGTGAGCAGGACCGTGGCAGCCAGGTTGCCATATGAGTATGGAGCTTGCCCGACCTCTTCCCAGCCCTGGCTCTCTGCCTCCTTCCTGTAGGCTTCACGCGCACATCTGCAGACATCCTTCTTACCGGTCCAAGTTCTACCACTCTCCTGCAAACCACTACCCTTGCCCACCCCTTGGGACCATCCATATCTGCTGTTGGTCCAACCTTGAGAGGACAGACTTGAAGAAGAGCCCACATGGGCCTGGAAGGGAGCCTGGGACTGAATGGGCAGGGAATTCTGCAGTCCTGGGCACTCAAGCATGGGGGAAAATGGGCTGCTGGTTGGGGGGGGTTTCCTGGCTTCTCAGACTCTTTGTCCCATGGGGAGACGTGCAGCTGGAGCAGGCCCAGAGTGGGGCCCTCTAAAGCAGGACCCCATTTTGCCTAGGTGTAAGGGTGGTACTGATCCTACTTCCCCCTCCCCACGCCAGACTGTAAGCCTGCTGAGGACCCAGGCTGATTCTCCTCCTCCCCCAGAGGGTGTGTGGTTTAACTGGAAAGCAGGAGATGAGAATTCCAGTTGGGGCTGAGTCTTATGGAAATAAACCAAGCTCTCTGGCTTTTTTCTTTATCTATAAAATGAGAATTGGATGAGACAATCTCTAAAATTCTTTATAAAAGATTCTTCTTTTATAGTCCCCCACAGCATTACGAGTTTACAGTAGGTGCTCAGAAGCATTTGCTAGATTTATTTGTTGCGTAATTTGGTACAAATGCCCTAAGGCTTTGTCTTAATCTTTCTTCGCAGACACAAATGTGTGTAGGCGTGTGTATTTATATATACATGTGGGGTCATGTATGTGTGCGTGCACACTGCTCGCACACCCCCTCACCCCTCCCCCATGTGCCTTGCACCATTCGTCCCCCACAAGCTGCAGTCACACCACCTACCAGCTGGACTCTTAGAGCCTGGGAGACATTTCCCTAGACGCTGAGGCAGAATGCTTTAAATCCTAACAGAGTAACATTTAGTTTCATGCCTTCAGAGCTGGGAGACTAAGGGATCCTAGGGATCTCACTTGCCTTGGAGAGTTGGTGCCCATGAGTCATTTTCATTATCTCAAAGTTCTGATTTTTATTTTAATTTCCAACTGATGTCAATCCCTTCTTAATGGTGGGGCAAACATTTCATTGTCCTTGAGTTGGCTGAGAATGGAGGAGGAGCCTCCTTTTTCTGACACCCTAGGGTCTAGCATGGGTGGAAATCTGCAAGGTTGAATCTCTTCACCGCAGGGGTGGACGCTCTGGTTCAAATCAATAAACGTATCATGAGGGTTTACTGGTGCTATGGGAAATCCTAAGCAAGATGACACCATATTTGAACTTCATATTAATTTAGGGGGGAAATAAAGCATAAATTCCTAAAAGATAAAATAACACAATAGGACAATTCAAGAATCACCCCAAGACAGTGGTTTGTGGTCCAATGTGCTGTTTATACAAGAAGTTCAGAGAATGAAGTAAAATGTGTGAATAAGAGGTCCCAGATCTAGGGCCATAGTAATCCCGGGATCAGACATGCCCCAGTGAGCAGTCTCCACTTAGGTACTTACCTGAGTGTAAGTAAGCTCCAGACAAGGTATGCAGAGCTCTGTTCAGGGTAAGGGGGTGGGAGGATAGGGTGGAGAGCAATTGCTAAAAATAGGGGCTGTTTATAATGGGGGGCATAATAATGTACAAAAAATTAGTACCATTAACGAAAATTATCTTTAAATTTTATTCTCACTTTCCTTGAAACTAACAGGTAGGTACTTACAGAAGGAAGTATTATCGATTCTCTAATAATCTCACCAGTGCAAGCCGCCCAGTTGGGTTGGAGCTCCAGGGCTGGGCCTGGTAGGGGGACCCGACTGAAGGCTAACCAGGATCCTTTAGTGAGTGTAGATGATTCACATCTTCCACCGTCCACCATCGTTTTTTGGACTATAAGACACTGCCCCCCATACACAACTTTAGCACACCAAGGGGATGCAATGATTCAAAACGACCAATTCCGCCTTCCAAGACCTTTAAACTATCAGGCATCTTCAGAGTTACACGCCTGGCACACAGTGGGTACTCGGCTGATGTTAACTTTCTTCTCCAGGGTCCTCGTTTCCTCTGGGACTCCAGCCTCAAACTGCCTCGGGCATTCTCTCCACCTCCCAAGAGCGCTGCTCTCCCTGAAGAGGGCCTGGTCGTGCGGGGGCCTCTCCAGCTCCGCTCCAGTTCGGGCCAGCAGCCGCCCGCCGGCCGAGGGCCTACTACGTGCCGGGTCCTGCGGGGCGCTTCCCAAAGACCGTAGAGGTGGCGGGACCTCTAGAAGCAGAAAGGATGGGTAGAGCTGCGCGCGCGCTTTCCTCAGCCCTTCACTGCACGCTGGGCTCTGGGGAAATGAGCCCGACTTTCCCCTGCTTTGTCCCCTCCGCAGCCCCGAGGCTGTCCTACGAACGCAGGCGCTCCGCACACACCTGCTGTCCGCACGGAGTCGGCGGGAGAGGAGGAGCGAGAGGCCCGCCGCCCTCCGCGCTGGCCAGGCTCCCCGGCTCGGGCCCCTCCTAGCGGGCCTGCCCGCTCCCGGCGCCCTGGGCGAAGGCGCAGGGGCCCCCAGGGCGGCGGGATCCGGCGTTAGGTGCGGGGCCGGGGCGGCGCCAGCCCCGTTCCCCACTTCCCCTCCAGGAGGCGGGTCCCCGGGAAGGGCTGGGCACGGTCCCCGCCACCGCCGTGCCCGCGTCCCGCGCCCGCCGCCTGGGCCGCCCCGCAGGCAGGCGCCGGCCGGCCGGGAGGGGGTGCTCGCCTCCCCGCGCCCGGGCCCGCGCGTTGCCGGGCAGCGGCTCCGAGGCTCCGAAGGGGGCGGAGCGGCGAGGCCGGCGTGCGGCTGGCGCCCCTGTCCGCGGTTCCGGCCCCCGGCCCGCCCCCGCCTCGCCGGCCTCCCTCCGCGCCGGTGCGCGGCGCCCCGTCCCAGCCGCAGCTGCAGCGGCCGCCCCTCCGGGCCTGAGAGCGCCGAGCCGCGAGGCCGGGCCGGGGCGCCGGCTGGGACTGCCGGGGGCGCGGCGCCGACGCTGAGCGCGGCCATGGAGGGGAAGCCCCACGCCGGGGTCGCGCTGGTCCTGGGGCCGAGCGGCCGCGGGCCTTCCGCTCGCCGCGCCCGCCGCCGCCGCCCGGGGCTGCTGCTCCCCGGGCTCTGGCTGCTGCTGCTGGCCCGGCCGGCCTCGTGCGCCCCAGGTAAGCCCCGCCGAGACCCTCGGGACGCGGCCGCGACCCTGCCTGCCTTTATTGCTGTTATTTTCAAAACCCTGGCTTTCCCCGCCCAGCTTCTTTTATTCTCCACGGCTCCCTCGCCCTCCTTTCTGGAGATGCTTTTCCATTCTTCTTGGGCCCAGCAAATAAAGGCACGGAGGAAATAAATAAATAAAACGGAAAAGCGAGCGGCTTCTGGCCAATCTTGCTAAAGGTCTACAAAGCTAGTCTCTTGTTATCTGTGGAGCCTGAGGCGGGTCTGGTGGCTTCATCTCAGAATATGCCTTATTTTTCCTGCAAAATGCAGGCACTGGAATGGTATTCGTGCAAGGGTGTATGATGTGGCATATCGAATGTTTTGGAATACTTTATTGTCGGGGTGAAGGTACATTTCGGTGTGTGCTTTAAAACAGTATTGCATTACCTTGAGTAGCCCAGCGTCCCCCAGATGCAGGCCGGCCGGCCGTGTCCCCCAGTGCACCAGGACACAAAGAACATTCAAAGAAAACCTCTTGGAAAGCTCCCTGGCCATGGATCTTTCCAGGGAAATAGCTATTGGTATTACTTCTGAAAGGCATTAATACAATGGAGTGTGGAAATATTTTGATTCTTAAGTGTCAGGACGTGAAAGGAGAAAGGGTTGATTTTATAATGATGCAATTTAGTGACTGTTCATCAGCGTGGAATTAAGAGGCATGATTTATGAAGAAGCATGTGGGTGCGTTTTGTTGTTGAGGAAATGATTTAATTCCTATTGCTTCTCTAAAATGTTTATTTGTCCACCCTGAGCATACACACAGGCTGGTCTGGAAACCGTCTCGGAGCTGACACACTGCAAGCCAGTGATTGCCCCAGCATATGCACTTGACCACTCTGAGGGCGGAAAAGGAAAGGTGGAACGAGCAGCCTGGGGTGGAGAGCTGCTGCACACTGAACAAAAAACAGCCATGAAAGCTACTCAGAATCCTCCCTTCTTGTGGGAGGAGGGCCAAAGGGCTGCCAAGTGGCTTTGGAAGGAATTGGAACACATTTGAAGGTGTCCCTTGGACCTTGCTGTTGGAATTGCAACAACCAGTGCCACATAGGGGATGGTCTTCAGGGATCATAGAATGGGACCACTCCACTGGCTAAAGAGGAAACTAAGGCAGAGAAGTGCCTTGCTCAAGGTCACAGTTGTCACTTTACTATTTCCCCTACTGCTGTTAACCTGTAGACAAATGCACACCTGAAGCCTCCACAAAGCTTTCCCATAGCTGAGTAGCTGGGGCTGACAGAGTGAGTCTGTTTTAGGCTGTATACCTACAGCTAGTGCAGACGACTTCGCCTAAACCTGACACCTTGAGTCTCAGTCCTGCTCCTTGTGAGTTCCAGCCCTGTGTGTCCAGAGGACAGGGGACAATCATGCAGGGTCTCTTGGCTTTAGTCAACAAAGAAAGCCCCTCTGCTATTAATGCATTCACCTGTTATAGGGCACAGCAGACTGTTTCCATTTCCTGAGTACTTCTGTGTGGCAGGTGCTGCATTTTATATAGATGATCCAGTCACATTGCGAGTTAGGCATCCTTATCTCCATTTTGCAGGTGAGGAAACTGAGGCTTCGGGAGTGTAGGCTGGTTTGGCTCCAGACTCTTTGCTATGCGTAACCTCCGTGCTTGACAGCCTTCCGTTATGATGTGGCCATCTGGATATACTGCAGAGATTGTGGAGAATATAAGTGTTTCTTTTGATAAATTTAAAATAAATAGTGGAGCTGTTTGTGCTATCCCTGCCGAACTTTCTCTTCTTTAGAAGTCCTTTCCTGTTTCCCCTCTACTTCCAATATAAACATTCAACCTGGAGACATGAAATGAACTATATTTCCATTCTAGAGCTGACATCATGGAAGTGGAGACTTCATCCTTTCGCTAATTTGTATATTAGGCTCCTCTGGTTTGCACAGCTGTCTCCAGGCTGGGTAATAGACTAAGAACTAAGAAGCAGAGGGCATGGCCCTGTCCTCAAGGGTCCAGATGGAAACGCCGAGCAGTGGGTAAGCAAGTACAGACGGCTGCACAGACCGTTCATGGGCAGGAAAGGTAGGGGTTCCTCAGGGGTGACCTGTGGAAGGTGGCCCCCTATCCACTTCTTGAAGGTGTAAGGAACGATCTTCCTAATGTAGCTGGGCTGCTTGCAGGATGCCTGGGCAGTAGACGTTGATCCTGGAAAGAGGTTGCATTTCAGTTGTTTGGCCCATGTCTCCTCTCTGTGCCTCCAGGACCCTCCTCCTCCTAGTCCTGAGTGTTGTATTTTCACCAGCAGAGTGGGCGGGGGCTTTGCTGAACACTGCCATGGTGGGTGGTTCTCCCTCTAAAGCAGTGCTAGTGAGAAAATGGCATGTCTTAATCGTGGTTTGGATTTCCTGTGTGAGGAAGCAGTCCCTTCTGGGGCTGTCTGAAAACTACCTCCCCCTCCAGCAGGTTTCTCTTTTCTGGTTAACTTTTGTTCAGTGGAGTCCACCTTCCAGACGGTGCCCCTATTACAGTGTTTAGTTAACTTTCTATGCTGTATTGATTTCTTGCCTATTTCTTTTTCATTCAGCATTTTGAATGTGCTTTTTGAAAAGAAATGTAAGTTTGGTCTTGATCGTTCACTATTGTGGAAAAAACTTGTAATCCTTTGGACTGACTTTTGAATGCAGTGCTTTTAGGGGATCCACTATCCACAATAGAAAAAGAAAGAGTCGTGCCCCATTTCTTCTTAAAAGAAGAGATAACTCTTTTTTTAAAAAAATAGTAGTTATTTTGAAATTGATAGCCTTGTAGAGAATTTGGAAATCACTGAAAGGTACAAAAAGCAGTCACCCATAATCCCACAACATGTAGATAACACTAAATAGTTTTGTCTTTTTAAATTGTTGTTAACATTAAAAAGAAAGAGAATAGAATTATATACACAATTGTATTTACTACTGTTTTCACTCAGTATTTAACTTAAGCATTTTCCCACTTATTAAATGTTGTTTCAAAACAATTTTCTATCCTAATTATTCTTTTTATTTTCAGCTTTTTTGGATGCTATAAATTATGCTATGATGAATAGCTACATAGATGAGGCTTTATATTTCTTTGTGTGTGTGTGTGTGTGTGATTTTTTAAATATACATTTGTAGAAGGGGAATTAGAATGTGAGTAAAATGTAAGGCCCACGAGGCTGGATTTCTGCATGTTTTGTTCAGAGTGCTGGGCACCTAGTAGGTGCTCAGTATGTGGTTGTTGAATGAATCAGTTTTTTGAAAGTTGTAACACTAAGCCCTTGAGGTTTATGCGTTTGCCCTCCATCATCATTTGCATTGAATAGTATTTCACTTCATGATCACTCACATTGAATATTATTTTAAAAATCTTTGTTAAATAAATTTTTAAGACATTGTTTTAACTTACACTTTTTAGAGTTGAGTATTTTTTATTTTGTATTTGTATTCTGTGAATTTTCTCTGTATTTTTGTTCATTTATCTGCTGTGATATATATATATTTAAATCTTTATATATTACATGTTATGAGGATAGCAACCATTCTTCCTTCTATTTGTTGTATTTTCCCCTTCAAAGGATTTAAAAAAAAATTCACATAATTTTAAAGTTCAGAAGTTTATGATTATTTTGATTAGCAAAATCTGCCATTTTTCTTTTTGTAATCTTTTTCATTGCTTTTATGCTTGAGGCATGTTAAATTTTTATCTACTTAATGTGCTATTTCACTATTGGCCATTTCCGGATGAATGTTTGTTATACTTTGTAAGTGGTTTAGTTTCATATAAAGTCTTAGGTAAATGTTTCAAAGGTGTGGTCCCTAGACGTCCTGCATCACTATCATGTGGGGATGTGGGGATGCTTGTTAAGAATTTAAGTTTCTGGGGCTCACCTTTAACCTAAATTAGAATCTTTGATGGTGAATGCCTGGGAATATTCATTTTAATAAATTCACAGCTCATTTTTAGGTTTACACTTTGGAACCACAGATCTAGATACTGTAAATACAGTAACTGAAAATGAATAGTATTTTTGAGATACAGTAGTCCTTCCTTGTATGCAGGGGGTATGTTCCAAGACCTCCAGTGGATACCTGAAACTGCGCATAGTACCAAACCCTATATATATATATATATATGTATGTATGTATATATACACCTACATGTTTTTTCCGATACATTATGTATGTACACATATGATAAAGTTGAATTTATAAATGAGACACAGTAAGAGATTTACAATAATAACTAAAAATAGAATAGTTATAAAAACATAATAAAAGTTATGTGAATGTGGTTTCTCAAAATACTGTAATATTTTTGGATGGAGATTGACCTCAGGTAAGTGAAACCTCAGATGAGGGGGCACTACTGTAGACCATTTAATATCTTGCAGTTGGCTTTTCACTGTTAGAACAGTTGATTTAAAATCGCTACATTGAAACCACTTTCTGTAATATGTTATTTGCTTGGTTTTCTTTGGGTTGGGAGTAAAAGGGCATAGGGGACTGCATTTTAAATTCTCACTCCTGGCCACTTGGGAACAGCTGCTGCAGTCCTTGTCAGGAATTGACTTGCTTAATCCTGAAAACAGAACCCAGCCAGGGCGTTGTTTAAAGTCACTAGGGACCTGAGAGCCACAGGTTTTTTTTGTCAGGTCCCTGAGTAATAGAGGCAGCTAATTACTGTCATTCTAATTACACCAGGTTGATTTTCCCGCATAGGAAGACGCTGTTCAACTGATCTAATTTGTTTTCAAGTTATGACCACCCACCTTTTATCTGGAGCTCACAATGATGTGATTTCTTTTTCTTGTGCTTAGGCAGCAGGATTTGTTGAAAGGTGACTTAGAAAACCTGGGTCTGTGCGTTTCTGCCCATAACTTACTTTGTGACTGTGGACAAGTTACCTTGTCTTGGGTTTCCTCATCAGTGTAAGCAAGGAATAATGAGATTAACTCTAAGGTCCCTTTTTCCCGCACCCAGGACACCTACTTTGCTTCCCTTATTTTTTCTCTTTGTCTCTTCCTTTTTCCCATTTCCTTTGACAATGCTTCAGGTATGCTAGTTCTGTGGCTTGATTGTGGCTTCAGGCATTACTTCTCCTCATTAGTGAAAATCTTATCTTGCTACCCAAAGTGTGGCCCACATCATCCCTGCCTGGTAGCTTGTTAGAAAATGCAGAATCTCAGGTTCCAGCCCAGACCTTCTGAATCAGAATCTGCATTTAACAAGACCCTGGGGTGATTTCCCACACACTATTCAAGTTGGATAATCACTGGGCTAGGCAGTAGTGCTTCCTGTTCCAGCCTCTGGGACTAAGTAGTGCCAGCCTGGACTAACTCTGGAGCTAATCCAGATCCTCAGAGACCTTGAGACACCATGCCTTTGGGACTGAATACGCGTGAGTAGTGTGTAAGAGCCCTCTTGCATCTCATTAGGCAACTTCAGAGTAGAATGGTTGTCTAGACCTGCCCTATTCATTCATTGTGAACAACGTTAAAATACTTAGTACTACCATACCAGTTGGGAAATAGCTGCTATACCGAATATCCCTTCCTCCCTACACCCAAGTGCCCTGGGCCTCCCTCCCCTCCTGCAGGACTCTTCTTCCAAGGACCCACTCCTCCTACCTCAGCAAGATCCAGCAGCTGAAGGGTTAATGCTCGGCACAGCATTCCCCTCAAGGACTCTGCTTTAGTCTTTTTGACAGAAGCCATTTTATCAGGTGTAAGGCCACATCTCGTTGTGGTTTTATTTATTTAGAGACAGGGTCTTGCTCTGTCACCCAAGCTGGAGCGCAGTGATGTGGTCATAGCTCACTGCAGCCTCGGATTCCTGGGCTCAAAGTGATCCTTCCACCTCAGCCTCCCGAGTAGCTGTCATTACAGGCGTGCACTACCACACCAGGTTAATTTTCTTTTCTTATGTTTTGTAGAGATGGGGTCTTACTGTATTGCCCAGGCTGGTGTCAAACTCCTGGCCTCAAGTCATCCTCCTGCCTCAGCCTCCCCAAGTGCTGGGATTACAGGCATGAGCCACCGCACCCAGTGTCACTGTGGCTTTTAATTGCATTTCCCAAATGATTAGTGATGCTGAGCATTTTTTCTTGTACCTGTTGACCATTTCAGTGTCTTTTTTGAGAAATGTCTGTTCAGGTCCTTTGCCCATAAATTTAGAACAGCACCTGTCTGATTGGTCCCGTGCTCCTGCTCCATCTACTATTAGCTGTGTTGAGTGTCACCTGTGCATTCATTCATGTATTCATCCAGCCCACATCCAGCACTTTAAAAAAGTTTGTTGGTGTATTTGATGGTAGTTGAAGTCACAGACCTGGAAGACACTACTGAGGGAGACCAAGGAGCATTAGGAGGGAAGGTGGCCAAGGACAGAGGCCCCGGAAACTACTGTTAAGGAGAGAGAAAGAGGAGCCCATGAACGAAACTGACCGTCACAACAAAATAATGTTGTGAGAGCCAGGAGGGGGCAGAGAGTTCTTACATAGGTGAGGGATCCATCATATCAAATGCTGCTGTAACTGTTTTTTGAGGGGTGGGGTGGGGGACACCTGATCAGGTTCACGTGGGGTACCTGTCAAAAACCCAGACTCATGGGCAGGCTAGCTCTACTGCAACAGGTGATGCCTGAGGATTTGTATTCTTGAAATGTTCAACAGGCTCTTTAAGTTTTTCTTATGCATGGTGAGGTTTCCGTTACTTCCTCTAACTTAATGGTGGCAGGGGCTTAATGGAAGTTTTACACCATGTTATATAGACTTGATCATGTTTGTGGGTTTCAAGAAAGAATCAGTGAAAATACAGCGGTTGAAAATTTAAGAAACGGTAGAAGGAACTAATGGATGATTCAAAGGTGGAGAAGTTCATGTGGGCAGCAGGATCGCCCTAGGAAGGGTTGGGAGGAAGTAGTATTGGGAGGAGGAATTGGAGGGGACTGGTGGAAGGTTGGGGGTGACGTCTAAGGTGATGCCCGGCCACATGCCACGTGATTTTTTTTGTCCTGTCGCATTTGACATTCCAGTGTGGCCAGGAAAGGTGAGGCCTTGGCTTGAGTCAGGGCAGGGGAATCACAGGGCAGGCGTGAAGAGCCGCGGGGAGCTGAGGGGGCTGGCAGGAGCCGGGCTGGTTGAGGAAGGAAGTGAGCGGTGGACGAAGCAGGGACTGGGAGGAGGGGGTGCGGCTGGGATCCGGGGCAGGCGTGCTGGGAGTGAGCTGCGCTGGTGTGCAGTTTCGGAAGTGGATCTCCTCTGGTTTTGGTCTTGGGTGATGAGCCAGGATAGGGAGTCAGTTGTCCAAGTGGGTGTGGAGGAAGGATTTTGGGGGAACAATCTCCGGATGTTCATCTCTGGATGAGGCAGAAAGGACTGTGAGCCGGGCACAAAATTCTCCCTGAACGAAGGGAAGTGACCAGAAGACTATGCGTGGTGGGGGAGGAGATCTCTCTTGAGTCTGTCTGCTTTCCTCTGCCGTCACCACTGCCACTGCCCTCGCTCAGGTGCCCGTCGTCTCTTCTCCGGGCTGCCGTCGTGGCCTCCACGTCAGTTCTCGCTCCATCCAGTTCATCCTCCGCCTTCAGCCAGAGAGAACTCCCAGGAACAAACCTGGCCATGTCGCTTCCTTCTTGCCGGAACGTCTGTAGTGGTTTTCAGCAGCCATCCCAACCTATTTGGCATCAGGGACGGTTTCATGGAAGACAGTTTTTCCACGGATGGACCGAGGGTGGGGGTGGGGAGGGAGGCGGAGCTCAGGGTGATGCGCAGCTGGTTCTGACAGGCCACAGACCAGTACCGGGCACGGCTTGGGGGCGGGGGACCGCAGGTTTTCAGTCTGAGTCAGAGCCGTGCTGTCCCCGGGGTGGAGGGATCCAGGGTGTAAGAAAGTGGACACAGTGGTGCGAGTATTCAAAATGTTGGTGCTGAAAGGGGCCAGCAAGATCTTTCCAGCAGCAGAGGTGACATGAGGTGATGTGAAGATGAGCTTTGCCCTCCCTAGGTTGAGGTCCAGCAGCAGAGACATGGAGTCTCAACCCCAACAGCTGGGTTTTGTGATAACAGACGGCTGCATAGGGCCCAGCCCCTCAGGGGCCGGTGTCTGCTGCTTTGGGGGTGCTGCATTCAAGGAGTGAAATCAGGTAGGACATTAGGAGAGGGAAGTGGCAGCGGTGAGGTAGAGGCCACCTGTGCAGGTGAGAATAGGAATCAGCTCGTCTGGGTGGGGCTGGAGACAAGCGTGGCTGGATGGGGAGGCAGGGAGGGCAGAGGGAAGACTCTCGGGGCTCAGAAGGGATGGGATCCAGGCCAGGGGTGGAGGGATTCATTTTCGAGAGGAGGGAAACAGAAGGAGAAACAGGTGGCCCGTTCTGGGGACAGAGATGCATGGAGGAGCAGGTGGCTCCATTCGCGGAGGTGGTAGGCGGGGAGATCTGCGGAGAGGAGTGTGGGGTGGCATGGGGAGCTTGAGAAAATACAGCCGGCTTCCAGAGGAGATGGAGAAGAGATGTGTGAAAGAATTGTCAGGCAGCGGCAAGGCCCTGGTGAAGCTGAAAGCCCGTCTTGGTAGCAGGCCAGGCGGGCGCTCTGTTTGCTGCTCCGGCAGCCGCGGATGGCCCAGAATCTTGGTGGAAAGTGAGCGGGCCACGGTGGCCCTGGGCTGTCCGGGGCAGGGCAGTTGGGAAGGCTCCTTGCTCCTGTGGTTGGCCCATGGTTCACAGCCCTGGGGAGTCACCTGGAAACTCTGCTTGCTGCTGTTTTCTTCTTTGTTCTCCTGTCTCTTGTTTGGGCCTGTGGAAG
This sequence comes from Propithecus perrieri, assembly GCA_963574695.1. NCBI lineage: Eukaryota > Metazoa > Chordata > Mammalia > Primates > Indriidae > Propithecus > Propithecus perrieri. Next base: position 13,607 of record CAUYRB010117085.1, on the reverse strand, counting down.
GAAGTCCTCACCACTCGCTGTTTTGGGTGCTAGGATTAATTTTGGAGCCAGACAGTCTGAAGAGCTGCTTTAAAAACACTGGGTAAATATATTGCTGGGTTGCTTTCAAAGGGGAAGGCCCCAAACATACAAAACAAACGCTCTTACGGAACCAGCTTCCAGGGGAACTTGGGCAAAGCCCAGGAGGCAGGTATGAACTGGTGGGATGTTGCGAGGTCTTTGCTGCTCCAAGTGTGGGTTGCAGATGAGCAGCCGCAGCATCCTGAGGGCTTGTTAGAAATGCACGATATCAGGTCCTGCCCCCAGCCCTGCTAAATGGACCTTTTGAAAACATCTCCAGGCCAGGTGTGGTGGCTCACACCTGTAATCCCAGTGCTTTGGGAGGTGGAGGCCAGGAGTTTGAGACCAGCATGGGCAACAGAGTGAGACTCCATCTCTACGAAACATTAAAAAATTAGCTGGGCATGGTGCTGCATGCCTAGTCCTAGCCACTTGGGAGGCTGAGGCAGGAGGATCACTTGAGCCCACCAGTTTGAGGCTACAGTGAGCTATGATTGCACCACTGCGCTGCAGCCTGGGTGACAGAGGGAGACCCTGTCTCAACAAAACAAAGCAAAACAAAAAAGCATCTCTACGTGATTTGTATGCACACTAAGGTTTGGGTTTCTCATTGAGGTTGGGGCGTGTTTCAAAGATTTTTGATTGTTATCTGATTACTGGGGACTTCTTAGCTCGTAAAAAGCCAGCCCAGATTTCAAGTCAACTGGGAAAACTGAGGGTAAGAGCAGTAGCAGGTGCTGAGCTGGTGTCTGGCTGGACATGCTGCTCAGAGAACTCCTGCTCTGAGTTTTCCCACAAGGTCTGAGCAAGTTCACAAGCCTTTTGTCCAGTCCCGAGTTCCCCTGAACTGGTCTCAGCAGGTGTTTCAGGGTGGTTGACTACCAAAAGCACCTGGACTAGTTCAAGCAAACAGGTGTTGAGACCGAGGCAGAGGCAGAAGCAACCCAAGTGTCCATCAACAGATGCATGGTTAAACAAAACGTGGTCTAGCCACACAGTGGAATATTACTCAGCCTTGAAAAGAAAGGAAATTCTGACACATGCTGCACCACGGGTGAACCTTGAAGTTGTATGCTGAGTGAAATAAGCTAGTCACAAAAGGACGAATACTGTATAATTGCACTTATATGCAGTCCCTAGAGTAGTCAGAGCTATAGAGACAGAAAGTAGAATGGTGGGTGCTAGGGGTTAGGGGAGGGGAATGGGGAGTTGTTTAAGGGGTACAAAGTTTCAGCTTTGGGAGCTGAAAAGAGTTCAGGAGATTGGTTGCACAACAGTGTGAACATATTCAACGCTATGGAACTGTACACTTAGAAATGGTTAAGATTGTAAGTAAATTTTGTTATGTGTGGTAGGTTTTTTTTTTTTTTTTTTAACCTATAGTTATTTTAGAAAACAACTACCCTGGAGTGGCAACTAGCTGGTAGGGTAGCTGGAGTGGACATTGGTCAGAGCTGGGAGCTACAACTGTCTGGGTGCAAGCAGGAGCACACCACAGGTGCGTGTTTTGGAAGCCAGCCGGCCGAGGCAGGTGACAGGCTGGGATGGAGGGACGTCAGTGCAGATCAGCACAGGCCAGATCTGGAGGAAGGGTTGCAGTTTTCAGCCTGGCCCTGAGAAGAGGCTGAATAGAGTCTTAGGAATTTGTAAAATTAGTTTCTTCTTCCTAGCCCTTAGAATTGGGCTTTTAAATATTCTTATACATTTTGAGAATTACAATAGCTTTATTGGCTTTTTCCTGATTATAAAAACAATGACATGTTCATTGCAATAATTTGTACTTGCTGTTCCCCCTGTCTGGAACATTATTATCTCACATATTATCTGCAGTTTCCTCTCTTCCTTTAGGCCTCTGCTCAAATCTCCTATAATCAGAGAGGCCTTCCCTAACCCCATTTTAAAAAATTTTAGCAACCGCCTCCGTAATTCCTCTGTTCCTGCCTGCTTTATTTTTCTCCATGACGCTTACCATCATCTTATATATATATATATATATATATAAAATATATATATATATATATATATATCTTTCTGTTTACTCTTTCTCCCTCCACTGGACTGTGGGCCCCACCAGGGCAAACTTTATCTGTTTTGTTCCGTGTTGTTTGTCTGTGCATTCTGCAAGTCTATCCTGACGACCTGCTCTGTGCAGACACTGTGCTGGGCCCTTGGGATACATCAGTGGACAAAGTTAATTATGTGATGTGTTACTAGGTGGTAGGCGCTGTGAATAGCTTCAGCAGATGAGCAGCTGGGGACAGAGACTTCCAGTTTTAATCACGATGGTTAGGGAGCCTCATTGAGAAGGTGGCTGTGTGTGTTTTCTCAGGCTCCCATGACAAAGTACCACACACCGAGTGGCTTAAACAACAGAATTGTATTGTTTTATAGTTCTGGAGTCTGGGATCAAGGTGTTGGCAGGGCCGTGCTCTCTCTGAAGGTGCTGGAGAAGGATCTATTCCAGGCCTCCCTCCTAGCTTCTGGTGGTTCCTGGCTTGTGGCAGCATGGCTCCAGTCTAGTTGGTGTTCTTCCCCGTGTGTGTGTCTGTGTTCAGATTTACCCTTTTTATAAGCACAGTCATATTGGACGGGGCCCACCCTACTTCAGCATGACCTCATGTTAACTAATCACATCTGCCGTGACCCTCCTTCCATGTTGGGACACATTCTGAGGTTCTGGGAGTTAGGACTGCATATGAACTTGGGCGCACACAGTTCAATTCCTAACGGTGACATTTAAGCTAAGGTTAGAAGGAGGCAAGCGGGCAAGCCAAGCAGGTATTTTGGGGAACAGTGGTCCCAGCAGAAGAAGTAGCCGGTGCAAAGGCTTAAGGCTGGAGTGTGGCTGGTGTCGGGGGAGGCAGCCAGTGTGTCCGAAGCAGAGGGTGGGGGCAGCAGGAGCTCGGGTATGAGAGGAAGTGGGCGCTGGGGATGGAGGATCTTTGAGGGTTTTGATCAGAGGGTAATGTAAATGTAAAATATTTTGCGTGTCGAATGAATTCACGTGATACAAAAAAGGTATAAATTAGAAAGCAGTAATCACCCCAGATCCTACCACTCAGAGACAACAGCTATGACATCTTGGTGTCTCTCCTTTCAGACTTTTTTCCCGCACGTATAAGCACATGCACATACATACAAAGCAATAGTGTCATATCTTACATGTTGTTTGACAACTTGCTTTTTTTCTCCTCACACTTTGTCCTGGAATCTTTGCATTGTCAGGAACTATAGATCCACATCATGATTTTATTGGATGCTGTGGATGTCCTATACTTCTTTTAACTAGTTCTCTGTTGATGGATGATTGTATTGCTTTCAGCTTTTGCTGTTATAAGTAAACATTGCTAAGAGCATCACTGCACATATATCTTTACACACTTTTCTAATTACTTCCTTAGGAAAAATTCCCAGAAATAGAATTGCTGGACTAGGCAGTATGCACATATTAAATTTTGATACATATTGCCAAGGCTCTCTAGAAAGATTGAAGCTGTCCACACTCTCTCTAGCAATGAATCAGAGTGCCAGCTTTGCTTCTACCCTCCGTAACACAGGCTGTTACCAATCGTTATCACCTTTGCCAAACTCACAGGTAAAAAATATCTCCGTTAAAGTGCATTTCTTTGTTAATTGGCATTTCAGCCTTTGATTGAGGTCCCCTTTGCACTTCTTTCTCTAGTCCTGTCCTGTAGAAATCTCAGGTCTGACTTGGGAATAATTATGATACCCAAGAATTATAGAGTGTTTGCTATGTGCCAAACATTGTGTGAGGCACAGCATCTGTTGTTTAATCTGTACAATGATTCTGTAAGGTAGGTATTATTATTATCCCATTTTACAGATGAGGAAAGTAAAGCTGAGAGAGGTTCACTGACTTTCTCAAGGTCACACAGGGGGGCATGTGCACCCCCCAGACAGGGTCTGCTGTAGAATGACTGCCGTAGAAGTGCCCACTCACAGACTTTACTTGCATAGCAGAGTGAGCTCTGTGGACCGTCAGCATCATCTGTGGGCCCTGGCCGGCCCCCGCGTGTGTCAGTAGCCCTGACCTTGAAGTCACGGCCCAGGCTCACACATAGAAGTTGCTCACCAAACACGGATTATGAGAAATGACCAAAGAAGCCTTTGAAAGCTACAGTATTGTGTGGAGGTGCATTTTTGTTTTATTTCAGCAGATTAAACATTTTAACAATAAAAGTACTCAAAAAATGAAAATTCATATTAGGAGCCATATTCCATTTCCTCCAGCACAGAGGATAATATTTTTCTTAATACCGAGTGACATTTTCTTACTGTATTTCCTTTTTTATCTTGTCCTAGATCATATCCTTGTGGTTTTGATAAAATTTCTACTTTGTTTTGACGATGGTGTTTTTCTGTGGTTTGTTTCTGACAGCACAGCGTGTGGTTGTAATACATCTTCTTCGTTAATAAATTAACATACACTACTGGTTTTAAAATCAATTTCTCATTAACTTTGAAATTTTGGTGGGAGGAAGTTGAGGCCTTAAAATAAGTACCTTGTTCAAAACCCCACCAGCGCAGCCAGTGGTCCTGCTTCTTTTGTTTTATGTGCCCCTTGAGCCTTTTTGGCTCTTCATAAAACACAGCGTATTAACGCCTTGAGTTCTTGCCTAGATCTCGTGTTAAAATTTAACCTTCTAAGTAATTCCCAGAAATCCTAGGCTTGCAACTGTTCTCTTTTTTTCATCGCAGTTTATATTGACTTTACTCATTGACAGCTTTCAGATTCCTCTGCTCCCTCTTCCGGTTCAGTGTTCAGCTCCCCATGAGAAGAAAATGAAATATGCTAGTAGAAAATGTGCCCTATCAGTCAGGATAAACTAGTTATGCTGCAGGAACAACTCCCAGGTCTCAGTGGCTTTCAGCTTATGGCTTCTGACACCCCATGCAGATCTTTCTCTTCATCGCTTTCCTGCACCTTTTGAATTTTGTCCAATTCTGGAAATTTTGCTTACCTAGATTCTATATTTCATTCTTCCATCTTGGTCTTGGATATTCCAGTGCCACAGCGCATGCCTGCAGGCAGACTAGGCGTGCAGTGGTCCCACACACGCATGCGTGATTCAGCGGACATCTACTGAGCACTCACTGCCATGTGCTGAGCACCGTGCTTGATGTTGGGATCCTCAGATAAACATGGCAGTCAGTCATGGCCCTCAAGGAACTCAACCTGAGAGACAGTTCTGTGCATAAATAACCATCCAACAATGTGCTCAGTGCTCTAATAGAGGACTGCACTGGTGACACAAAGGGAGCAGTAACTGATAGTGGATGTAGGATCAAAGAACTGGGGGGCATATTTTGTTTTAAGATGGGATGTAAGATGGAGCATTCTTTCAGTGCTGAAAGGGGAGCATTGTTTCAGTTATCTATTGCTGCATAACAAATCACCCCAAAACTGAATGGCTTAAAACAACAATGATTTATTATTTCTCATGATTCTGTGGGTCAGGAATTTGGACCCGGCTTGGATGGATGTTTCTCTTGCTCCTTGAAACTTGGCTGGGGTCACTCACTTGGCTGCATTTGGCTGGCACCACGGCTGGGCTGGAAGGTCTGAGAAGGTTTCACTCACGTGTCTCATATCTTGGTATTCCACACATCTTCCCTCTCTCTTTCTATGTGGCTAGCTTGCGCTTCCTCATAGCATGGTAGGACTTGGGTAGCTGGCTTCTAAGAGGGATGAAGCAGAAGCTACCAGTCCTTTTAAGATCCTGGGCTCTAAAGTTCCTGAAAGAAGCAACCAGAACATTGCCTCTGCTGCATTTCTGTTGGTCAGACCAAGTCACAAGGCCAACTCAGATTCAAGGGCCAGAAGGGAATAGGAGCTACCCATTGATGGGTGGAATAGCATATGCTTAAGAATTGATGGCGGTCACCTTTGGAGATGAGCTGCCACAAGACAAAATGGTTGAAGGTAATGGAGAGAAAGATTTAATTACTGAAGAAAGTTCTCGGAGAGACAGGATTAAATGATAATACTAACAGGCACAATAATAGCAAACTAAACTTGAATGTGCACTTACCATACGCCAAGCATTCTTCTAGGCACTTGACACATACGAATTGTTTTAAGCCATTTAATCCTGACAACAACCCTATCAGGTACAATTATTAACCCTATTTTACAGATGAACAACCTAATATACAAGGAGACGAAGTAACTCATTTAAGTCACATAGCTGGTAACTGAAAGGAGAGAAACTCCAGAGTATCCTTGGACAGGAAGAATGGTGCCTCTTCCATTGGGACAGGTGGGAAGGAGGGAGGGATGGGTGCAGTTGTGGGTGGATGCAGGTAAGGGAGTGGGAAGATGATGCTGTTGAGGAAGTTGATGTCCAATAGCCTCTCTCTCTTTTTTTTTTTTTTTGATGGTGGCGTGGTCATTGCTTCAGTGCGATGGGCAGGAGCAGGTTGGGTTCTGTGAAAAAAGTGGTTTATAATTACAGCATCTGTGGATTATAGGAGGAGGAATAGAGCAGGAAGCTACAGAAGGTTTGTTGAGTGGTCAGGGCCTGGTGGACCATTTGTGTGCAGGAGGAGTGCCCTCCCTCCGTCCCGTGGAGGCTGGCAGCCTCATGTCAGGGTGGAGAAAGCTCACCATGGGCTGATCCCAAAGTGGCTCTTTCAACCCACGGTAAGAGTCTAGTAGATCTGTTTTCTGCCCAGCTGCTGGGATTGCTGCACCAGTCCGTCAAGATTTCCTGTGGTAGCTCTCAAAGAGCAGCATTTCCATCACAGATTTGAAAAGAAGAATGTCGAGATCTCCTTGTGTGGACCCTATGAATGTTCTTTGGCCGTTAATTGAGTGCTCCTCAAGTGCCAAACTTCAAGTTTTGAGACTGCTCCTAGGACAACTTAGAATTGATTTTATCTACCTGGTGTGGGCCCAGAAGAGACCCACTCTTTGGTGGCCAAAGGATTTGCGCATTGACTGTCACCCAGATCAAAGTGACAGGCAGATGGTTCCTGTTCCTTGGGCTGTGCTGTCGATGACCCACAGGGACCTGTCTGTCACAGAACCACATGGGGAGTAGTTATGAGGGCGCTGGGAGAAAGACTGCATTTTATGTCCCATCCATCCCTTTTCATTGCCTGTATTGTGTGGGGTTTGCAGTGCCCCCGCAATTTCCCAGCATTCTCATTGTCTATGTTCCTAGAGACTTTGCTTCATAATAGTTTTGATCTCTGGAAAATCAGGGGATGCTGCTACATGTCTTTCTAGTCCTGCAGTGCCTTCGAAAGCGTTTCTTGAGGAGAGCACATGCAATATGGAAAGAACAGCTTTATTTTCAGAGGCTCCAGATACATTTGCATGAGGTGCCTGGCTCCAGCCTGGGGTATCTGGGAGGTTCAGCCCTTTGCTGGCGTTGGAAGCATTTTGGCCTGTGTTTTTTGACACGTCATTTGCACTATCTCCTTTGCCACAGAACTCCTGGGGACAAATTTTGTTTCTCCTGGACTGCAGTGGCCCAGTCAGCCTTTCACCCACTGAAGTTGGGCCTTCACTCTAATCCCTGTTGGATTTGCCCTATCTCGGAGTAATTTTTTGATACAAACCAGATCTTATCCATGTTAAGGGCCCAGCAGTCTTCTCTATGTTTTGCCCTCTAGTTCTGAGAACTGACTCGGTCTAACACAGCCACGACATTTGGAATTGAAAATTGTTAGTCCTGGAGAACAGTGTTTACAGAAGGGTCACATCTGACTCAGAGGCACAGTCGCTCTCTGATCATCTCAGGCGAGGTTCATGCCTTTTGTCCTAGCAGTTCAGCTCTTAGGAATTTACCAAGTAACAACTCTTTGACAGTAAAATTTACATAAATTTATAAAGAAATTTGTGAATGGATCCTCTAATCCAGAAAAAAGTAATGTTTCTAACGTAATGTAAATTTAAGTAAATTTTAATTATGACCAAAATTTCATGACATTACTTCATGCTGAAATAATTGATAACCCAACATCAGGGTTTAAAATGATCATAAAGATTACATTTTCTCCGTTTATAAAATCTGGGTTAATTGCAGGCTTTTTATAAGATATAAATATATAGATCCTTTGTCCTATGCAGTTTGGGTCTCTCCACTGAAAACCTCCACTCCTTTTTCCAATGGTGGGAACCCTGGTGGAGTTATCTTTTTATTCCACGATGCCCAACACAGTGTATTACATGAGAAGGTGAATGTGTGAATGTGTAAATAAATGGTACTTTTTCTAGTTGTTTATGGTCATGATTTGTGGTGGTCTTTAAGTTTCGATGTTTGGTTAGTTGCCGTGAGGGAATGAATTAATATACATGCGATTTTTAGAATTGTATTGAAGGATCTCTTATATTTGATGAGAAAATTATGCATGAGCACTTTGGGCCACAGTGCAAAAACAAATCTGTGTTTCTCTAGTTGTGTAATTTGTACAACTATGTGGACAGGAACCGTTGCTGAACATACTGGTTTGTCTGGATCGTCTTGGATTGTTGCTGCGTGATCCTGGGGAAGTAGCCGCCATACACTGTTAGGGGTTGCTAAGCGGAAACCGATCCACTCTGGACCTGGGAGAGAAAGAATAGCTGATGGACGGTGAAATAGCAGTAAACTGAACCAGGGAGAGAGAAATAGAGTTTTGTACAACTGTCCCAGGCAAAGCTGTCATCCTGGGAAGTATGTGAGAGATTGCTAAATAGCTTCTGAATCATAGAGCTTTACAGCTGGAAAGTTAGGTAAATATTCATGTGTATGTCAATTTCCCCTTCTGTGGCCCTGACAAGATGTCCCAGGGCCTGCCACTTTGGGATCCAGGCTGTAGGAGTTGAAAAATATTCCTTCAGCGCACAGCTAACAGGATGAAGTTCAGCCTTCTTAATTCTACTTGAGATTCACATTTTGGGGAGAGAGCCTCAGGCTTGGGATAGGTGCCCATCCCTCAGCCAGGAGAGGATGAGTATCTTGAGGGAGGGTTGTACCTGGATTGTATGCCATGGTGGAAGAAATAAGACTAGGGGCATGAGTGCCAGCCAGGCCATACCCGCCAATGTCGACTCCTGCGGCCTGTGTGTGTGAGTTGCATGTCCACCTATGTCCAGCACATGTACACGTGCACACAAATAATCATAAGCATGTGCATATATCCAGAGGACAGCACTCATGCAAAGATGAGGGAAGACTGAAATATGTATCTACAGTCATTTTCACAGAAAAATGCAAAACATAGACACACAAGTACATAGGGAAGTTTGTGTGTACAATGTATAGGTTAATAGCATTATATGTAGAGATAGATATGCAAGGAAGTGCTTAAATACAGACACGCTCACTCATGAGTTTGCACCCAGAGCAAAATGCCTGGGCACTTGGAGAGGAAGGCAGGCTGAGTAGTAGAGGCAGATAAAGGAGAGAGAACAGGGGACCATAGAGACAAGGAAGGGTCAGCCAGGGGTCCCCTGGCTCGGGGACACCAGTTGGGGCCATAGTTATTTGCTTTAACAAAGTAGTTGGCCAAGATTGATAATCTGACTTTGGGTTTCTGCTTGTGTCCTTATCGATGGGCCTCTTGGCTCTCTTCCTTGCCAGTGAGTTCTCTGAGCTCGTTTGATCAGAAGCAGTGTGATGCCACAGAGGCCAGTGTCTCTGGTTTGTTCAGGCTTCATTTTCCTTGATCTGCCTGTAGTAATAGAACAGCCTCTTCCCCACTTTGCTGCCTCACTGCCCGCTTCTCCTCCTGCCGTGTTGCTCTGGCCATATGGTGGTTCCCCATATGCGAACCGCATTGAACTGTTTACATGCCTCCGTGCCTTTGCATATACTGTTCCGTCTGCCTGGAATGCCCTTTCTCCTCCTCATTTGTGTGATTTTACTCCTGCCTCAAAACCACCTCCTCCAGGAAGCCTTCCAGAAATCCCAGAACAGTTTAGATGCCCCTTGTTCTGTGTACCTCTATCATAACACCGACACCTGTGTTAAAATTGTCCCTAATGAGCTTCTTGAGGGCAGAGATCTTGCCTTATTTACTCTGTATTCTCACCACCTGGCATCATGCCTGGCACAGAGCAGGCCCTCAATAAACATTCGTTGAATTGCTAAATGGATGATTGGAAGAAGGAATGATTCTATGAATGAGTGATTGAAAGTATAAATGATTGAATGACCCAGAATAAAAAACGACTTGGTGAGTTCAATACTGGGTGGCTTCTCCCTGGACTTGTGAGCTGCTTCATAAAGCTGGGCTTCCTTTTCTCTTTCTCTGCCCCTTACCTGCTTTTTCCTCCTGAATCCTAACTCAAAATGCTTTTTCACACCTTCTCTTCTTTCTTGACCATCTTAATTACTCTCTTGGCTTCAGGAATCGCCTTCATGTGGTTGAACCTCAGAACTACATCTTCGTTCTAGACCTATTCCATGAACTTAAACCCCTGTGAGTGGTTAGCTGTCGTTTTAAACAGAGTGCTGTCAATGTCTGAATTGGCTGCATGTTGATTGTTTTCTCTGTTGGGATAAAAAACAGCTTGTCTCTGATTATAAACGATACTCATTTTTAGAGATATTTGGAAAATACAGAAATAATATTTGGAAGAAAATAATCATCTTCATTTCTACCAACTAGCAGTAACTATTACACAAACATTTTGATATGCATCTTTCTGGTCTTTTAAAATATGTATATAATAGATTTTTTCATAAAATGGGATCACAGTATCTATATAATTTTGCTTCTTGCAATTTTCATTGTATTGTAAATGTTTTCCATGCCATTATATATTCTTCTTGAACTTCTGGTTATTTCTTTTAGGGTAGGTTTATAGAAGGAGAATAACTGAGTCAAAAAGGATAGACTTGAAAAGAAAAAACCCCGTGTGGGTGTGTAAGTCAGAATGCTTTCCAGAATAATTATTCCAAAATATGCCGTGTTGGGGGTTTTAGAAGTAGATTTATAGTTTGTATAGTCAAGTAATTTTCCAGAAAGAGAGCACCTGGACTGTTGTTTTTCCCAGCCCTGTTGTATTTTTATGTTCTGTCTCATCTCTCTGATACGCGTATATGTGTTCCCATAAAGGAGTCACTACCCCACGCAGGAAGATTGAGAGCTGGGAAGCCAGGGTGGGTGGCATTGGGGATCTCAGCTGCACCAGGGGTGGGACAGCCAGCACTGTTGTGTCCTGCGGGACTGACAGTATGATCTTGTGCAAAAGGACCAGGGCTGGAGGAACACGGGGCTCTTTTTTGGAGTCTCCAGAATGGAGGTCTGCTCATCCTTCAAAGCCCAGGCCAAGCTGTCTTTCCTATTCTCACTTTGTATTACAGTGATTTATTTTGAAAAATTGTGGTAAAGTACATATAGTATACAATTTTATCATCCTAACCATTTTTAAGTGCACAGTGGCATTAAGCACCCCCACCTTGCTGTGCCACCGTCACCACCATCCATCTCCGGAACTGTTCTCATCCTGCAAAACCAAAACTCTCTACCCATTCATCAACAACTTTCCATTTCCTCTCCCCCCAGCTCCTGCAGCCACCGTTCTGTCTCTGCATTTGACTCCTCTGGGTACCTCATGTAAGTGGAATCGTACAGTATTTGTCCTTCTGTGCCTGGCTCATTTTACTTAGCATAGTGATCTCCAGGTTCACCCATGTTGTGGCGCGTGTCAGGATGTCCTTCCTTTTTCAGGCTGAGTTCCGTTGTATGTGTGGACCACATTTTGTTTATTCGTTCATTGGCCAGTGGACACCTGGGTCGGTTGCTTCTGCCTTTTGGCTTTTGGGAATTACGGCGATTTATGTTTTAATTCTGTTTTGGCTGCCGGGCAGTGGACACTGCAGGGCCGGGGGAAGGGCCACGTGTGGGGACATATCCGAGTCCTGCCACCCTCTGTGGTCCCATTGCTGTCTCCCTGTCCCTCTGGGCCCCCCCTGCTGCTGCTTTTCTTTCCCTTCCTCCGCCTCGGTCCTCACCATCTCGTCCAAGGCTGTCTGGTCTCTTCTGCCCCACGTGGGTCTTCCTGCAGTTCTCGCACAATGTCACCCTTCTCCCCAAACTTTAGTAGCTCTGCTCGTCCAGTTCCCTTTCCAGGAGAGGCAGAGGTTTCCGTGAGCCAGGTGGGTGGTCCGAGACAACATCCAGAGGGGAGACCCGAATGGAAAACTGACTGTGGTGTGTCTGTTGGGGGTGGGCGCCCAGGCACAGGAATTACCTGACAGACGAGGGGGAGGAACCAGATCGTTTCTGGCCGGAGAGCAGGAGCCTGGCCAGTTTCCCCCGGCTGCTGTAGGGAGCCTGCACTTTGGCAGGCGGTGGCTGTTGAGGGTGCCAGCTTGTTCAGTAAAAGCCAAACTGCTTATTTCGGCGGGTCAGGTCCTCTGTCGTGTAGCTCCCCTCCCCACCCAGTCTCCAGTCATGTCCCTGTGGGAACATCTTGAACTGCCTACTCTGTTTCAGCCCTGCCTCCCGAGGTCTGTATTTTTTCTTCAACCTCTTAGTCATGCTATTTGCCCCACAGGGAGCGCCTGCCCAGGGTCCCCAGCTTTCGAAATTCTGGCCACGTTCAGCCCAAAGTTCAGCTCTTACTTTTACTGATAGAATTAAATTGCTTGAATGATCTCTGCTTGGTATTCTTTTAGCAGTTTTTGTCTGCTATTACTGTACATTCATTTGTTCTCTTGTTAGGAGCTAAGTATTATTATTGTTATTATTGTTAATCTAACTTTTTATGTATATGTCCTTCCTCCCTCACTAGCTTACTAGCCCCTTGCTGGCATTTTGCACATAGTAATATTACTGCTGATTACTAATATAATGTTTCACTGAAGCTAAGATGCCATTGATAGTGGGATGCACCATGTATTTTCTGTACCCCTGAGAAGGAAAAATCATGACGAAAAAACACTGCGTTTAAACCGTGGCACACCACTGATTGTAAAAGCATCCTGATTTCAGATATCTTAAAAAGTGGGGGGAAAAGGTCATAAAATGGATGAGTCATAATAGGTATGAAATAATTGCTTGTTTTGTTTTCTTTGTATTATATGGAAGATGAAAAAATTTATAAACATTGCAGGAAAAGGCCTTAAAATTTTATTTCTTAAAAATTCCTAGTTCCTGTTGAGTCTCTTCTTGGGAATGTGGATCATATACCTTCCCTTTTGAATCTGGCACATTTGCTGTAGTAGACATTCTTCCTTAAGATGCCTTTCCTCATTTTATTTCACTCAGGTCTTCTTTCATATTTTTTTTTTCCACTCAAGATTTTTAAGCTTGTTCTTTGTACCATTTTATATAGGAGGGTGACCCTTGGTTTTTTAAAAATTTTTTCCTTAAAATTACTTATTTTTTTTTTTTGAGACAGAGTCTCACTGTGTTGTCCAGGCTAGAGTGCCGTGGCGTCAGCCTAGCTCACAGCAACCTCAAACTCCTGGGCTCAAGCGATCCTCCTGCCTCAGCCTCTCGAGTAGCTGGGACTACAGGCACGCGCCACCATGCCCGGCTAATTTTTTCTATATATTTTTAGTTGTCCAATTAATTTCTTTCTA
>CAUYRB010117083.1:0-21457 GCA_963574695.1 Propithecus perrieri | reverse complement strand
GCCGAAGCTAAATGGACGGGAAATGTAGACAAACGCTGAGGAGGTGAGGAAGGCAAGCAGGCAGCTAAATAAACTCTGCCGTGTGGCTTAGAGAGAAAATCTGCCTGAAATACAACAGATTCAGATGACCATGGAGGGGTCTCACAGTTTTACTGGTTTAAAAATGTATTTTATTGTATAGGAGGAGAAATTCACTAGGTAACAAAATACTTAGAAACAATTGTTTTTCTGGTGAACAGTCTCACTCACCTCTTGCTGGAGAGAGGACTACTTCGAGAGAATCAGCCACAGGATGAGTGGAAGGATGTGGCCGGGGAGGAAAGCCAGAGATGCAAGGCACTTTTAGGGAGCAAAAGCCAGGGACGGCAAGGGACACTGGGGAAGGGGTGGCGGGCAGCACTGTTTCACCGCCATTAAAGACCAGAACGGACTACTTGGGACTAACTGCTCAGCTATCACAGGACTCCCAGTACCAGTGGACAAGACCTTATTCCTGCCACATGCCACTTACATGGCAGGGCCTTGCCACTCAACAGGATTTAGCTACCAATGCAGATTAAAAACCTAAGTAAAGAGCTTGAACTGTGAAGATTTTAAAATCCTCTGCTCTTGTGTACCTGCTCTCATTTTTCTTAGATGCTTAAGAAAGCCAAGGAAAAAAAGCTAAAATCAGAAAGAAGGTAGAAACAATTTTTCTCTTTGTCCAATCAAATCAATGACTTGTTTGGAAGACTCAATTGTCAATTCCTTGTCTTGTTATTTCTAACACAGGGCTTCCCAAATTTCTGGTCCAATGCCATTCTGCCCTCATCTGAAGGGCTGTGGTAGGGAGGTGAGTGCAGCGGGCAGATGACAATGCTTCTGGCCGGACAGGGCTGCTGACCGGATGTCCTGTAGGAAGTGTGTGTGTGTGTGTGTGTGTGTGTGTGTGTGTGTGTGTGTGTGTGTGTGTGTCTGCATGTTTGGTGAAAGGCAGCTGCATTTTGTTTCTAGGGCAAAAGGGTAGCTGCTTTAATTTTCTAGAGCAAAAGGGTAAAGAAAAATTATACAGGGCATATAGGTAAGAAAATCACCATGAATAAATAAAATAGACTAAGCATAAACTCTATGAATAGAGCAATTATGTGTGGGTTTTTAATTGCTATTGCCCAGCGTCTGCTGCAATGGGGCACATGGTAGGTGTTCCATAAACATATTTTCAGTTGGTGATGGGAAAGTAATAAGAGACACTAAGAATTGTGAGAATCGGGCTAACTTGAATAGAATGCCTTCTGATGCCTCAGCTCAGCACCTTAAATTCAGCCTGATTCAAGCAACAGCCATTGTGATCATATCTGAATCTAAAGCAGTGGGGGACCGTGTAGGGTTGGCAGTATTCTACGCATACAGCCCATTTAATTAAGAAAAGCAGACCAGAAATGGAGCTAAGCATCTAAAACATTAAGTTAGACATACTCTGAGCATGGACATTTTGCAAAATGTTCAGGAGGATCCCCCAAGAGGAGACAAACACATGAATCATCACGATAATCACACAGCACATGTTAAATGCTGTGGAGAGATTTTGCATGCAGAAAGCTGAGAAATCAGTTACATAATCCTTTCAAATCCTTCTCCTTGTGCTGGCGAGTCTCATTTTCACATTTTCTTATGTCTTTTGTCTATTTCTTTCTCAACTCAGGGGTTCTCTCAGAAGAATCATACAACCTCTTCCTAAAATAGCCATTTTGATATGCATAGTTCTCCAAAATGCTTCCAATTAGTAGAGAAGAAAGCAAGAAGACCTTACAACTTCTAAAGAAATTAATCCTTAAATAGAAATAAATAAACCAGTAATTGATATGAACATATGCTTAAAACTCCAATACCTGACCAAAGTAATATACTGCCATGAGGATTGGATTTACCAATTTCCTCTACTTACACGTTCATTTCCTGCGTGTTCTCAGCTGCAAAATAAAAAGTCTTGATCTGTGGATGGCTGATCTTAAAAGCACTAAAAGGGGGAAAGGCACAAACATTTAAGAAATTAGTGTTTGCAGTCACCAATGGGTCTGAAAGTCAAACATAAGCATTATAAGCTCATCTGCTTTGTAAATTTACAAAAAAAAATGACTTAGTCACATTAAATACCTATTGTCTAGTCCCCATTTCACATAGGGAGCTGAGGGTCAATTTATTATGTCAGGACATCCAAAACAGGACGCTTAGCTGCTCAATAGTATCCACTGAAAACATAGAGGTATATTCTTTCCTTTTCATTTGCTAACTGGTTTGCTATAAAGATACAATATATTAAAATTTAGGCTGATAAAGGTTTCACTTCAAAATATTCAGATCAACTCCATCAAACAAAGTATTTATTCAAATTCAATCATATATACAAAAGGATTTTATTTATAGGAGAATAATCAGGTATGGAACTTCCATATTGTGATAACACATCAAAAATCTTATCCAAGAACCCTTTATTAGTAAAGGAAAAATACTAGGTCAATTTTAGTTGAAAAGAAAAGTATAAAACACTGAAGAGAACAAGCAATAAAGTGATTCCATTTCACCATTTAGACCGGAAGTCCTGCAGCACAGGCCAGGGTTTTTGTAAGTAACCAGTCAAAAACCACAACAACGAATACTGCCCGTGTGTCACTGGAGATGTGCAACTACAGAGAGGCAAAGACTTAAAGCTAACACCAGTTTATTAATTTTCTTAGAAGAAAGCAACCAAGCAATTGCTGCAACTAGTAACAGGACAATAAGGAGATGCCCCTTTCTGATAAGACTGGAAAAGATGCCAAACGTAGAAGAAATAATAAGAAAAGGTGAACGAGGACACATATGCAAAAGACAGCAGGATGCTATCATGGGAAAAGCACCGGGCTAGGAGTGTGGATACTTGGGTTTGGAGCCAGCTCTCCCGTGAGCTCTAGGCAGGTCACAGACTCTCCGGGCTGTCTCTTTCTCAGTCAAACAAGGACCATGACCTGGCAACTTCTTTGGTCCCTGTCAGTTCTAAAATCTTTTGGACAGACTTAAATTATATTGAGGTATAATCCCCACGCTTAAGACATCTCAGAGAATTCAATTTCATACATGCTCTGACAGCTCCATGAACTAGGAAAAAGAAACTGTTCTTGCTATCATGTCCACAATTCTGGTGAGTCTTATCTAACTATTCGTTCTTCTCTTTACAAGGACAAAAACTTGACATCTGACCTCCCTGCCAGTCCTGGATGGGAGCTTGCTTTTTATTCCATCACAGACACAGTCATAAACAACATTCCATGCCAAGGCTTCATGGGGGTTTCAAAACCCATCTGCTTCACAAAATGAAATTCCAGAAAACGAGAGGTTAAATGTTTCCATTACTATGTAGGGTGCCAACCCATAATGCTCAAAACTCTCAGACATTTGAGTGTTTCCTTCACTCACTTCTAAATCACCACATCATTTGATGAACATTATGAAGGCATATTATGGTAACGCAGAGTTTTGTGGAGGATGAGAGACAACTTACTGTTTTTTCTTGCATTCAGATGCTCTTTCAACAGTGAAATCAGGCAGGTTGACAAATCCATCAGCTTTCTCTGCCTGAAACAAATACATACCACAAATAGAAATAAATGCATCAATCCTAGAGTTTAGTTAATTGGATGATATACATGGAATAGAGATGGTAAAAGTGAAATGAGGGAGAATCAAAGGTACCTCCCTCAGTCAGTATGAATTAACCATGGACTTGTCCCAGATACACAGTTTATGAGATGAATTAAAATTCTCCTGATAAGGCACCCAGATCTTTCCATGAGAAGTAACACGACAGAGCTTAGGGATGGACAACAATGGCAGGCATAGGATATGCCCCCGCCCCCGTCCTGTCTGTGGAAAACACAGCTAACCCATCAGAGTCCTCAGCATCCTACTCCAATAAACCAGCACAGAAGATGAAACCCAGTGAGCATTCTTGATGTGGTGGACAGAGCCCTGACTTTGGGGTAGCCAAACCACATCCCTGTCATGGATCTACCACTTACTGGTTGTTATGACTTAAATGAGGTCAGATAAATAGAACACTTAACAGACACTCAGCAAACATTATTTCCTCTCCCAAGTCTGCAGGCAGTGCCTTGGGGATTCAGCCACAGAGCCATGTTTTGCAGAATTTCAGTCCCATAAACTTCCTAGGAGTTCTCTCCACACAGGAAAGACTGCACAAGAAAATGATGCTTTTGAGGATGTAGAATAAATGCCACTTTAAATTATCAAAAATATTACAGAAAATGTAATCATTGTCTCACCTCTCTAAGAATTTGCTAATCTATATTTTATGAATAAAGTTTAGCTGAGCCACAGGGAAGCTAGATTGTTTGTCACAGACAGAACTCAAATTTCCTTTCATCTACACTGGTGTCTGTGAGTAAAGAAATACAATCCACAAGATTAAACATAAACGAGTCAGTGGTTATCAGGAGGTAAGTAAAAATTGATTTTGAAAATACAATCTTAATTTTAAAAGTTAGCTAGCTATTAAATTAATACCATGGGTGCCTTTAGTTCACTTCATCATTCTGTTCCTTCTCTTATTGCCAACTAGAGTGCAACTTGCATTATTTTCTTCAGAAAAAAATAAACCATGAGATATCCAACCCTATGCCCATCTTCTGTCTCCTACATGATTTGATATAATGAAATTCTTCACCTGAAATGCTTTCTTTTTATAAGACTCAAAACTCAATTCTAGTGGGTACTTCCTTCTTTAAAAATTATATATGCATATGTGTGTATACTGAGTAAATATATAAGTTGATATATATTTTTTGATGAGCTGCTTAATTATTGGGTGGTAGTTTCACCAATTCTATCTCAAAGAGAATATAAAGTATACAAAGAACATAGACTGTGTAAGTCAACTTTTTGTACAATGCAAAATGCTGGCCAGGTATCATGTCTCACGCCTATAATCCCAGCACTTTGGGAGGCTAAAGTGGGGGGATCGCTTGAGTCCAGGAGTTTGAGACCAGCCTGGGCAACACAGCAAGAATCCCATCTCCCAAAAAAGTTTAAAAAATAGCCAGCACAGTATCTTACGTCTGTAGTCCCAGGTACTCAGAAGGCTGAGGCAGGAGGATCGCTTGAGCCCAGAAGTTCAATGCTACAGTGAGTTATGATCATGCCACTGCACTCCAGCCTGGGTGACAGAGTGAGACCATCTCAAAAAAAAAAAAAAAAAATGCTTCCTATGGATTCTCAATTAGTATTACAGAAAAGTATAGTTTTGAAAAACTACATTAGGTTCCATCAATTCCACTTCTAAATATAAAAGCTGAGTATCCCTTATCTGAAATGCTTGGGACTAGAAGTGTTTTGGACTTTGGAGTTTTTCAGATTTCAGAATATTTACATATACGTACTGATTGAGCATCCCAAATACAAATATCCAATATCCATAATGGTCTGATGAGCATTTATTTTGAGCATGACCTTTGAGCATCATGTTGGTGTCCAAAAAGTTTCAGATTTGGAACATTTGGGATTTTCGATTTTCGGATTAAGGATGCTCAACCTGTATACCCAAAGAAATTTTAAAAAGGTACTCAAACATACATGCGTGTTCACAGAGCACTATTCACAAAAGCCAAAAAACATAGAAATAGCCCAAATGCCCATCAACAGATGAATGGATGAATAAATTATGGCATATAGCTACAATGAAATACTATTCAACCATGAAAATGAAGTACTGGTACACGCTACGTGGATGAACCTTGAATACATTATGTTAAGTGAAAGAAACTAGACACAAAAGGTCACACATTATATAATCCAATTTATATAAAATATCCAGAAGAAGAAATCCACAGAACACAGATTGGTAGTTGCCGGGGTCTGGAGGGAGTGGAGAGCGCGGAGCCACTGCTTAATGGGTATGAGGTTTCCTTTCAATGCGATGAAAATGTTCTGGAACTAGATAGAGGAGGTGGTTGCACAACATTGTGAATGCTCTAAATGCCATGAATTGTTCACTTTAAAATAGTTAATCTCATGTTATACGACTTTCATCTCAATTTAAAAAAACCATTAGGCTAAGGTATTTTTACATATTATATAAATTCTCATAATTGATTTAGAAAAAAAAATCACTTATACTCACCATTTGTTCTACTTTCTCCTCTCATTCATTTCTATACTCACTGCTCCAGAAAAACTGTAGATACCATGAACTCCACTGACTTCCGTGCTGCTAAATCCCATCTGCCCTTTTCAGTACTCATTTAATTGAACTCTACCAGCTGGCAATGCAGCCCACTCCCTCCCTCTTGACATGCCCTCCTGTTTTGCCTTTTTTGACAACACATTACTGCTGCTCCCTTTTTCCTCTCGCTACTCATTGCTCTCTTGCAGGGCTCCTCTTCTCCTGCCTGTTTCTTAAATGTCAGAGTTCTCCAGAGTTCTGTCCACCACAGACTATTCTCTTCTCATTCTATTAATAATACTCTTTACGGCTGATCATACACACTCCCATGGTTTCATGTATCATCACTGTACGCACAAATCCAAAATCTGTTCCTCAAACTGGGATTCAACCCTGGAGCTCCTGTCCCAGATTTCCAACTGCCTGGTGTACCTACTCACATGGGTATTCCATGGGCTCCCCAAGAGTGACAAATCCAAAACCAAACTCACCATCTTACTCCATAAAATGCCCACTCCTCTTTTTCCTGTGTTCCCTACTTCAATGAGCAATATTGGTTTCTATCCAGTTGCCCAAACAGGAAATCTAGGAGACATTCCTGACTCTTCCATTCCCTTCTCAGCACCTACATGGATAAACTCAAAGTCACTTCCTTGCTCACTGCCACAGGTCTTCAATCCACCCGTTAACTATCACCTCCTTCCACTTACCACTAACTTTTTCTTGAATTACTGCAAAAGTCTCCTGAACTGTTTTCCTTCTCTCTAATTCTGTCCTTTCGTCAAACTTAGTGTCCCAATCACAGTCACAATCACAGCAAGTCTTTACATCATGAACGTTCTTCATGGCACTTGTCTAAGAAAACCCTGCATGGTTCCCGTTTGCCCTTGGGTAAGGTCTAAGTGCCTTAGCAGAGGACAAAATGTCCTTTATGATCAAGCCATGATTAATTCCACAATTTCATCTTTTCCAACATCCTACCCCCTACTCAACCAAAACAAACAGAAAAGTTAAAACAAAGTAAAACAATACTTCCATGAAGCTAAATTAGAATTGGCTCCCAACTTATGTCATAATTAGTCTCTACACAATTTATTCTCATTACAAGAAGCCCATCTCAAGAGATGACAATACAAAAATCAGTCAACAAAAGTGAAACACATATATACGTATGTTTTCCTAATGAATCAATGTAAAAGATAAGTTGTAAATCTACACTGGGGCACATTCCTTTTCACACAACTAAAATAGCTGAGATCCCTTCAAATTGGAACCTAAATAAATTTTAGTGAAGACACCTCAATATTTCCCCATTAAATCTTCTCTTTATAAGCAGAGCCTTTTTTCAATTGTTCTAAAGACATTTGAGCTGTATTCAAAATCACAGATAATTGTGTCAAAAATGGTCCTTGCTTATTTGACTTGCAAAACATGCCTGAAAAATGACAGTCACAGAGGGCAAATCCTGAAGGAATGACAATTTTCTTCTCTTACTCCTCCTACCCCTCTCAGATCTCTTGTTGCCTGTTACATTAACTAAAATAACTTTCTTGAATGATAACCTTCCTCTTCAGTGGTTCCTAACTTTCTAAAAAGTTTCCTGAAAGTTATATATTGATACCTGCAAACTTCCCTCTGCATCCTAATGTAATGAAAACCTTATTCTCTTGCCAGAGGTCTCAAACCATACTTTGGCCACTGTGCAAATCTGTCTTACCAAATATAGTCTTAAATTTGGAAGCAACACACCACATTTGAGTTTTTCATACAACAAAAGTACCTTGCAAAATAGGAAAAATGACTTTTTTTTTTCTTTTGGTTTTGAAAAATGACTTCTTAAGACCTGGAGAAATGACAGTGACATATATTCCAGAGGCTAAGTAGGTCAAAGAAAACCAAACCATAAACGAATGAACAGTAACGTATGAATTATTATGTATTTCAAGATAAAAAATAACAAGTATAATTATCTCTCTGTTCTCAATGAAACCATATTTCCTTGATTTTAAAAACCTGATTGTTTTACACTTCAATAATTCTGAAATCAAAAGGCACCTTAGAATCTATGTATATTTTCATTGTAACATTTTTCCCTTAAAGCCTGTTATTAAATAAATTATAGGTCTTAAAATAAATACAATCTTAAGTTCAAGGAAAAAATTGTTTAAAAAATAAAGATTTCTTTGTAATATACTTTTGTGTTTATAAGTGAATATGGATTTGAAATTCTTGAAATTACTTCAAGTAAATTTAAGAGAGGTTACCCAATGAGCATCAGAATCAGGAGAAGCTGCAAAACTCTCCATATCTCCAAATGTATCTGTTGTTTTCTCAGTTCTGCCCTGAAATCCCCAGCACATTGAAAACACAAATTCTAAACTGAGCCGAGTAGCCCATTGTCATACCACCTCGGAACAGCGGTCACTAAATTCTCATGGTACACACAGACTTGTGACCACTAGAGAGAAATTTGAATTATATTCTCTAAAATACAAGCTAAAAGTAAACTGAGATTGAAGAAAAGGTAAGATAAAATTACTTGTTAAAGTTCTAGTTCCACAGAGAAATAGTCATTCTCATACACTGCTGGTGGTCATGCAAAATGGAACCCAATGGAAGGAAACTGGGCAGTAACTAGCAAAAATGCATTTACCCTTTGACCCAGAAATCCCACATCTGGGATCTGTCCTAAATATACCTTGGAGAATATGTGTAATGACATGTGCATTGCAGCACTATTTGTATTTTCCAAGGATTGTAAAGAATGAGAATGTCTTTCTATCATCAGGGAGAGTTGAATAAACTATGGTATCCACACACAATGAATAACTTTGAAAAATGTGACATACATATAGAGTAATCTCTAGGACAGAAGTGGGGAAACAGTGGCCTCGTAGGTCCTTAAGTGTGGCCTTTCGATTGAACACAAATTTTACAGAACAAATCCTTTTATTTTTACTAACATATTTTTGTTTGTGTTTTATATTTTTATTTTTAAAATGAATGTATTTAAAATACCAATGAATAAAATGAGTTTCAATGAAATAATCCTCCCAGATTGACCAGCACAATTAGAACATTAGTAAACCATAAGGGCTAAATTGACAGCTGCTATGCTCATGATTTAGTTCTAACTTCCCCCACCTGACTGGCACCACTACCACCTGAGGCTGGTTGGCGAGAGTTCACGAGGTCAAGTACACCAGTCTGTTATCAGCTTTTGACAATGGTGCACTCTGCTTCTGTTTGAAGTGGAATTTCTGAATAGTTGCACAGAGTATTCGAGAGTATTTTTTAGATCTGTCTGCTTAACAGCCCATCATGTCAAAGAAGACCAAGAAAACGCTGAAGGAAGAAAACAGATTTTTTAATGAGGATTGGGAATTGCATTATCTTGTTTCTGCTAAAGATAAGATGATTTGCTTGCTTTGTGATACTGCAATATCAACATTAAAGAAATTCAATGTTCATCAGCATTACAACACTCATAATGACCACAAATATTTTAAATTAGAGGGAGAGGCACAAAAGCTTGTATTGCAGAAATTTAAAAATGAAAAACAAAAGCAGAGACAATTCTTTCAAGCAGCAATAAGACCTAGAAATAACGCCACAGAAGCAACTTATAAAGTAGCTTAAATGCTCGGGGGAAAAAGCAGAAGCCACTCAGTGATGTAGAAATTGTGAAAGAATGCATTGTTGAAGTTGTAGGATGCTTAGAAACTGATAACATTTCGAAGTACAAACAACTGCCTCTTTCAAGGAGAACCATAACTGACCAGCAGCATGAATTAGCCTTCAATTTAACAGAACAACTTCATGCAATAGTTCCAAAGGAAAATATATATTATTCAATCACTTCGGATGAAACAACTGATACTACTGACTCGGTACAGGTTTTATACTTCAGTTGGGTCATAATAGAAGATTTTCTTTGCTACGAAGAGTTATTTCCATTGGGCGCTCTTGCAAACAGAACATTGGGAATAAATATCTTCAAACAACTTTCAAGATAAATGTCATGAAGTTGGACTGAATTTGGTAAATTTAGTGAGTATATGTACAGACAGTGCACCTTCCATGACAGGAAAACATGAAGTGTTTGTTTAACAAAGAAAGTATTAACAGATTTAAATGCTTTCATTTCTTTTCATTGTATTGCTATCTTGCATCAGCAAAATCTCTGTGCTAAAACTACTTTTTAAGTGACACTTTACAACAAGTTATAAGTACTGTTTACTATATTCATGCAAATGAAACATGACATTGTCAATTTCATAACATGCTAAAGTTGAACAATGAGGTATTCAATGTGGATTTGCCATATCATTCTAAAGTGTGTTGGCTACTGCAGGGACAGGTGTTAGCCAAAATTTTATCTCTGCAAGAACAGCTAGTTAAATTTTATGAAGAACAGAATCAGCAATGTGAATTATTGAATGAAGATTTCTATAGGAATGCAGCATTTCTGTGTGATAATCTGTCAAATCAAAATGACTTAAATATTTCTTGGCAAGGTAAAACTAAGCCTATATATATGTGGCAAAAAAATCCAAGCATTTCAAAAAAGCTATCTTTTTCAAAACATTTCTTCTTCAAAAGGAAATTTCGGACGAACATTTTCCCCAGTTAGCAAAGGTCATTGATGAGCAGGATGATATATGCGAATCATTTGAATAATATGCAGCTGTTACAGACCTGTTAATTGGGGAACACAGTGACAGGTTCACTGACTTTGAGAATCATGACATCACACTCAAATTAGCATATCAGGCTCACCTAGTTGATATCAACAAGGCACCTAAAGAACTACGGAGGGAATTGATTGAGCTCTCAGTAGATGACATTTCAAAGTCATTTTTGATGCTAAGAAAGATCCATTTGAAACACGGAAAAATGTAGTAGAATACCCACGCCTTCAGCAACATGCCTGAAAAATGCTTTGTTGCTTTTCAACCACTTATTGCTGTGAATCTACATCCTCATACCTCACCCAAATCAAAACACCCTTAAGGTCACAAATGACTGATATCCATCTGGAGGATCAACTTACATGATTGATATATTTTTTAAAAAAATCAAAAACAAAAAAGGCAACCCCCGAAATTAAAAGAGAATAGAAACAAATGAACCTCATTGAATGTAAACATGGTGACATAATCCCACACAAATAATGATGACTCTAAGAGACTTCAGAGTCCAGGATTTCAATAATACATAGTCTGTGCCATACAGTCTAAGGACTTTCAGTAGTGACATTATTATTATCATTTTTAGATAGTGCAGGTAGTTTTTCTCTACTCCTCCCCCCAAACTTGCACAGAATCTAAAGCTTCCCTCCTTTTCTCCATACAATAGAGCCCATGACACTACAACTCATCTCCCTCTTCCTTTCAGAAAAAGAAATATGACGATTAGCACACGAAGGCAATCTACCTCCTGCAAGTATTACAGAGAGCCGCACTTATCAGCACCGGGCCCTGACAAGCACTGTTCTGAAAGCAAAAAAAAAAGATTATGTTCTTTTTTTCCTTTTTTTTTTTCTAGATATAAGAAGCATGTCTGGCAATGAGAATGGTTGAAATTCTTTAAAGAAATATAATTATCTTGAGTAACACCTAATATGAGCTAACATTTATCAAACATTTATGCCAGTGAGGTAGTACTATTATCATAGCCTTTAGAAGAAAATTAATCGCATTCTGAATGCTGGAACTTATGAAACTGATCAGTTCTTTACCTAGAACACCAAAGTAGATTGGCATTATAATGTGGGAACTTCATGTGGTATTGATGAAGTGACAGAACTCAGGCCAAGACTCAGCAATCAGTTAAGCAATTCGAATCATGAGACTGAGAACTTCTGTCCAGCTGAAGTAAGCCTAGGAGCTCACACAGGAGGCAAAGAGTCTGCAGTGGATGCACGGCACAGAAGACGAACCCCGGATTTGGAATCAGAGTATCTTGACGCAAGCCTCTTCGCTGTGTTATCTTAGGCAGAGCATTTAACCTCTCTGAGTCAGTGTCTTCACAGTGAAAAAGCAGATATAACCAGCTTCTCAAGGCTAAATAGAATTAACATAGATGTATGTAACACTGTAAGATTGTTAAAGCTATAAAAAATTTAAGATTTTATTATTGCTAATGCCTAGGAAATCAGTAAAAGGAGCAAAAAGAAAACAAAGGAAAAGGAATAACCCAGAAAGAAACATTGATGTCATATAAAGCTTTTTGACCAGTCCTCGTCGGCGGAGCCCTCTGAATAGGGAGGGCTGTTTCTGTGTCTCAACTCTCCCTGGTTTTCTTTGCATCAGATTAATGGTTGGAAAAAAAAAAAATTTTCATTTCTTTGGAGAGCAATAATACTAGCAAGATTACTATATTCGTCACACATTATTTGGGGTATATATTTATTAAAATAATGTTGCATTTGAGTTTATCTAATATTACCCTATGAATACAATTAGACTTTGACCCAGAGAGACTTTCTTCTTACAAATGCCTAGAAATAGATATTCTACATAGACAACATCTGGTAAATGTTTTGGGGCAATAAACGGGAAGACTCAATTTCCTATAGAACCCAGATATTCTTGGCATTAATTATAAAAATAGACAAAAGTGTTATCATGCTAATCGTGATGGTTCTGAGGATACCGAGGCTCCCACGGGGGAGAAGAGAGGAGCTCTGCAGTGAGGAGATACTGGTGGTGGACACTCCTGGTGACCCTGCCACAGGCCCTGGTCCTGGCCACCCAGGGCACGTGGGCCAGACTTCTCACTGCCAGCACCTGCATCTTTGCAGGAAGGCTCCTCCAGCTGCCCTATTCCACTCTGCCACCTGTGCAGAGGTGCGCTTAGGGATCACTGCCCCGAGGAGGAGCTCTCAACCAACAACTGATGGGACTTGGGGTAGAAGTACCCAGCTCCCTTGCCCCTTGGCATGAAAATTCAAGGGTACGTGTTTGTCACAGGCTCTCACAGAGCCCCCAGCAGATTAACCTTTGGTCACCCAGAGTCCCTTTCCTTGCTAAGGAGAGCTTTACTAGCTAACTTTCCACCTTCTCTCACTTCCCTACCCACTCCCTTCCCAGGTATTTCCTGGATCACTTCTCAAATAAGCTACTGACACCCAAATCCTCTTCTCGGGATCTGCTTCTCAGAAACCTAAACCAACATGCCATTGCCCTGCAGAAAACATTCCTGTGCTTGGTCCCCATGAACAGCCCAACTGCTCAGCACATAGTCCCTCCTTATTATTTCCTCCTAAAAGTCACCCAAGGATATGACCGCCGCACTAGCACATTAGGTCCTGCTTAAGTGGTGACAAAGAGAGGCTGGCATCCTAGCTAGCCACCTTACCTACATTGTTCTGTTCTCTCCCTAAGGCATTATATTTTATGAAAAATGAAGTTACCAATGAACTTTCGGGTAGTCGGAAATACAAAGATAGTCATTACCTTCTGAAATGTCATTTTCAAAAACAATTAAGATGGAAACCTCACAACTTAAAGGAATTTTGTACTATTCTCTGTGGTATAAAATCCTCAGCACGGCACACAAGCCTTCACCCATGAGGCTGTTCACAGTCTGCCCAGTCCAGCCTCAGCTCTGCTCTGCCCTTTTAGAAGCCTTAAAACCCCCAGAGATGCTATTGTTTTCAGGTAGATGGGCTGGTCTCTTCGGGGGCATAGCAAAAAAAGGAAGAAAGCAATGAATAGGAAGGAAAGGTTTTAAATGGATTGGAAGAAATTTAACTAAATCTCACTATTACGTAATAAATATATCTCTTGCTATCTAATAAAGAGCATCTACCATCCATGGTTATTGCAGAAGTCTGGGAAGAATAAATAAAGGTACAACATTTAAGAAAATTTAAAATCAGGTGGCTTTCCTTTCCATACTAGAGATTTAGGAGTAATAAAAATAAGGTTAATTCTTTTAAAATCACAGTCAGGATAACACATAATCTTGGTTTCACACACTGTATATTAAGTCTTTAAATACTTCAGGAACTTTCAAATCTCTTCAAGCTGTTTTCATGAGTTTCATGAATATTTTTAAGATACTACTCAACAACAACAAATCCAATTCAAAACTGGACAAAAGACAGTTCTCCCAAGAAGATACAAATGGCCAATAAGCACACAGAAAGACACTCAATGTCAGTTACTAGTCATTAGGAAAGGCAAATCAAAGCCACGATGAGATGGCACCTCACACCCATTAGGATGGCTATTACAAAAACAAAAACAAAACAGAAAATAACAAATGCCGGCGAGGACGTGCGGAGACTGGAACCCTCGTATACTGTTGGTGGGAATGGCGAATAGTGCAGCCAGCCACTATGGAAAATAGTTTGGTTCTCAAAAAATTGAAAATAGAATTACCATGTGATCCAGCAATTCCATCTCTGGGCATAAACCCGAAAGAATTGAAAGCAGAGTCTCAAAGAGATATTTTTATGCCCACGTTCATAGCAGCATTATTCACAATAGCCAAAAGGTGGAAGCACCCCAGTGTCCATCGGCAAATATGAACGCTTAAACAAAACATGGTATCCACATATAATGGAATGTCATTCAGTCTTAAAAAGGAAGGAAATTCTGACACCTGCTACAACATGGATGAACCTTGAAGATATTATGCTAAGTGAAATAAACCAGTCACGAAAGGACAAATACTGTATGATTCTACTTATAGGAGGAACCTAGAGTAGTCACATTCACAGAGACGGAAAGTAGAATGGAGGTTGCCGGGACTGAGGGGGAAGGAATGGAGGGTTACTGTTTGAAGGGTACAGAGTCTCAGTTTTGCAAGGTGTAAAGAGCTCTGGAGATGTGCAGTGGTGATGGCTGCGCACCGTGAATGTCCACTGAGCCGGACACTTAAAACTGGTTAACGCGGTAAACTTTGTTGTGTTTATTTCATCACAATTAAACTTTTGTTAGAATTTAACAAAATTTTAAAGCTACTACTCTGAAATCATTATTTGTCAGTAAAGGATGAAAATGCATTTGCTACAGTAAGTTTTATAAGATTCAAAGTGTGAAACTATCAGTGGTTAATGTGCTGTTAATGAACACCCTGTCTTTCACAGGTAACAGCCATCGCTTCACTTTCCTGTTTAACAGATGAGGGACAGGAGGCCTCGAGAGGACCTGTGGTTTGCCTTGGGCTGTCATGTGGCTGCAGCATCAGGGTAGAATCTGTCCTCCTGATTCTGAACCCAGGCATCTCTTCTACTATAGCACGCCATGTCCTTGTGTCTTTTTTTAAGACATTGTTTCAAACATGTCTCCCTAAATTCTGACTCCTTAAAAAAAATTCATTTTTTTAAAAAAATTTCCACTGCATGGCTTCCTTTTGAAATGTTCTTGAAGCAAGCTCTACGGAAGATTAAACACAGCAGCACAGTGACAGATGAGTTTTATCAGTTAGCTTGTCTATAGAGGCAGCTGGGCCCTGTCCCCTAAAAGAGCTTACTCCAGAGGGATGATAAGTCTGCAAATAAAGACTTCTCAGGAAAATCCTCAAGTCTAACCAAAAGTTCAGCTTATCGCACGGGTCACTTCTCATTCTATTGCTTGGGGAAAGTGCACACAGGCTTACCACCAACTGACGTGTTACCCGAACTCTTCCTCCGAGGTAGAAATGACAGTATTAACAAATACCAGTGTCTTTTAGTCCATCCTCCTGTCTTGTGGCTTGAAATCATCCTTTACACGAGGTCAGTACGTATATTTTTAGAATCTCCAGCACAGGATAAGCCAGTCGCCAACAGAAACCATCTCTGGCGTCTGAAAATCCAGGGCACAATTCTTCTGCATCCTAAACTCACAACTTATGCAAGCACATTTCTTCTAAAGCACACATAAAATTGCTTTTCTTTGTGTGTATGCCTTTGATTTTTTAATATTGCTTTTAGCTGCATTTGATCTCCTCAGAGTAGCTTTGAATTATGTGGAGATAGTGTTCTTAGTCGCAGTTTACTTGTAGGAAAATGGATGCACAGAGAGTTACATCACTGACTTAGAGGTTCACAGCTTTATAATAAGATACAGGACTAGGATCCAGGTGCCATTTGTCCTTCATAGCATGCTGGCAAAATCTACCTCCCTACCTGCTTGCTTAAAAGAATGACTACATTATATACATACACACATACATACATATATTTATACACATACATGTCAATATATTTGTATATATACTTTAATATTGATATAAACATACATTATGCACATATAAATTAAATATATATGATTTTATGTTTAAGTTAGCATGTGTGCTTGTGTATTCTACCTCCTATTAGCTATTTTAAAGGATTTTAGATTAAAAGGCATTACTGATATTAAATTCTATGGATTGAAAAACTATGGTATAGCCACATATAGTTCTTATAGTTATTAGAAATGATGTTATGGATATATATATATTGACATGGAAATATATTTATAATGTGTTGCTTAGTGAGAAAATCAAGTAACATCATGCATAGTATCATTTTATTTTTGGAAAACACGCAAATGTGTGGAAACATATAAACCAAGATGGTTACAGTTATCATGCCATGGTGGTAGAATCACATATGATCTTAACTCACGTATTTCTTTCCGCCTGTTTACTGTCCTTCTTCTTTTTAATTTAGCTTACTTATATTTTCTAATGTTTGCAATAATGAGCATATACTATTGCATAATCTTCTAAAGTATTTTTTTAGTTACTTTAAATTTCCAAGAAGCAGGACAATGTATTCTACAAAAATATATAATTAATTAATTAAAACAGACAGCAGTAGTGGAAATGCAGACAAAAGTACTATGCACGTCCACCAGAGAAAAGAGAATAGGGGTACGTCTCCCATGTGGGTATTTCACTGATGTGAGCTAAGAGGACTATCTCTAATATACCCCACCTATGTCACTAACTCTGGCATCCTCTTCCAAATCAACAATGCCCAAGCATATCACTATGTCCTGAGAACAAGACAAAAGAAACCAAGCATTTCATAGCTCTTGGTGTTTCACAATTAATTTTGAAAAGTTTGGAAAGAATTGAAAAGAAAACAATATTGGTAACATAAGCAATTGTTCCCATGTTACATGGAGTTACTAACAAGAATTTATTGTTAACTACAGATGACCTGACCATAAAGCTATGGCGTGGAAACATTATTTTAGAAATATACTCAGGAATCTAGCTGGGCGTGGTGGCACGTGCCTATAGTCCCAGTTACTTGGGAGGCTGAGTCAGGAGGATCTCTTGAGCCCAGGAGTTTGAGGCCGCAGTGAGCTATGATCGTGCCACTGCACTCCAGCCTAGGCAACAGACAAGACCCCATCTCAAGAAAAAAAAAAAAATACATTCAGGAATCTAAAAGGAAAATAAATATTAAGACACAATGATAGTATCATAGTCAATAAATAAATTAAACATCCATTTTAAAAATCTTTTCCACATATGTGAAATTATATTGTCAGAAGTAACAGAATTCAAAAAAGTCATCAATCATTCCTATGTTTAAGTTTCCAAGTGGTAGTTAAATATTGTTTCCCCTTTGACCCATAAGTCATCATCTTGAGGTAAACTGGTCACTTACAGCTGCTAAAACATCATAGTTTTCTGTCTAGACATAAATATTTCACTTCATTCTCCCTTCTAACACAAATTCTAGAAACACATGTTGGCAAAAAGTTCATCAGTTTCAGTAATGGGTTTGAATTGTCTTCACTGAAGAAACATTTTGAAACACTGATATTTTGCTTGGGATACACTCACTGGTTGTTGGCTCTGAGTGCATCCCAGAGACAATGAATGTGGAGCGCAAATGAATCAGAAGCCTGTAATTCTCATTTTGGTAGAACTCTGGGAAAACATTAGGTGCTCAACAATGCTTTCTAATTGATAATCAAGGAATATAAGGATTAATCTCCTCAAAAAATACTGGTGCCTACTCTGTGCCTACTACTTCTAGAATTCAGAGACACAGTTTAAATCAGACAAGTAAAGAATACGTGCTAAGGTGCTTACATGGTAGTGGGAAAAAGAAAAATATATATAATACGCTATAATTAAAGTATCATAAATTCTGATGGAATTTTTTCCAATGTATGGTAAACTCATTCACATTTTTCCAAAACATAGGCTATTAGATGTTTACTGATGAAAGGTACAGAAGAGTTAATATCTCTTCCCTGAGGAGAATTAACCCATTCTTCATCTTTCTTAAGCTGAATTAAAGGCACTCTATATTTACTGAAACTTTCGGAACAGTCATCTGATGAAAAGAGAAGTGAAAAATCATCTCATGATTTTCAAGTAATATTTTCTACAAGGGTAAATTCTGCTCCATCTAAAAACTGCTTGATCTTTGCTATAGAGAGTCTCATAAAACTGATTTCAAGAAAAATATCTTCCAAATCTAAGCTCTTACGTGCACATGCAGCTAAAGACAGAAAACATTATGATGCAGATAACGTGAATCCTCAGACACGTGGAACCATTCAGTCAAGGAAAAATGCGATCACATTTGCACAAGCAGATTGGATTCTCAAAGAACTGAAAAGTCTGCATAACAAGTATGCAACCACATACTAACCTATGAACCTCATCAGTTTGCCTAAAGTTTTTATGAAATACTTGGGTGATTCACTTTTTCTAGAGAACGCCCCAGACCTTCCTTGAACTGTGGATGCTACAGCATCAGCACAAATGGTACAATAAATGGGAACTAAAAAAACACAAGTTTCTGGTAAATTTATACAAAGAAATAATGCACGAAACTAAAATAAACCAAAAAAGTAAATAACAATGAATCAAAATGAAATTCCGCATTTGTCTGTCACAAATTCCCGGCCCCTCAATTTTCATAGTATTTTCCCAGTCTCCCCAGGCTCTAAAATCATTCTTATTTTAGCCTCAAATTTTTTGTGTCCTGTATCCAAGCACTCTTCGTACCTTGCCCTTTCTTATTATATTAGTGCAGTATGTCCAAAATTCTCACTGTTAGCACTCTAGTCCAGGAGTTCATGTCTGAATGCCCACATTTTCCCACCATCTCCTAACTGGCTTTCTGAAAGATCTCCCATCCTCCAATACATCCTATTTATTGCTGCTAGGTTAATATTTTTCACATGCCAATTTCACCAGATCATCTTCCAGCTGAAGAACATGCAGTGGCTCCCTACTGCCTGCTGGATCAAATCCACATTCCTGCACTGTGTGTCTCAGGCCCGCATTTATTGGCCCTGGGTCACCTCTAGATGGAGAAGCCAGGCAGCCTAGGGAGAAAAGCTTGATTTTGGTGTTGGAGAATCTTGCTTTTAAATCCCAGCTCTGCCATTTAATCTTTATGAGACTTTGAACGAGTTACTTAAATTCCCTGAGCTTCAGTTAACTCGCTTGAAAAATGAGAATAATAAAATCTATCTTGCTCAGTTATTATGAAAATTCCATATAATGCCTAACACAGTAGGTTGGCCCAGCTCATGTATACTTTCATCCCTTTGTTCACATAAGTCTCAAGACTGGAACGCCCGCCCCCACCCTCTACTCCTCAAAAGTTCTAATAACGTGTTAGCAAAACGGGAGCAGCTGTGCGGGTTGTATTTGGGATCATGGGACCTTTCAAACAAACCTCAAATTGCTCTTTCTCCTGTATCTGTTTTTAAGAATAGAGGTGGAAATCCTTTACTGGAAAGTTATTTTCTGTCAAAACCAGTCCTTATTCGTGATCCCGTATCTCAAAATTCCCACGGGCAATATAAGTGCTGATGACTCCTAATGCTCATTTATTCATGAAACCAACGACTATTAATTGAGTTCCTATCAAATGTCAGACACTGAGTAAG
The DNA here is from genome assembly GCA_963574695.1 of Propithecus perrieri. Taxonomy (NCBI): domain Eukaryota; kingdom Metazoa; phylum Chordata; class Mammalia; order Primates; family Indriidae; genus Propithecus; species Propithecus perrieri. The sequence goes on along the minus strand of CAUYRB010117083.1, from coordinate 1,411 downwards.
GTGCTGAAGACACACCTGTGGTCTCGCCCTATAGAGATTATTATCAATGATGGAAAACAGCGAGTCTGACAAATAGGTACAAAAAAAGAGGCCAAGTACAATAATGAGAAAATATAGTCTGCTCAGGGAGCAGAGGTGGCCAAATTTAGGACAGAGGATAAGGCAAGGCCACCTCGAAGAAGGCTATTTAAACTAAAATTTGACCTATGAGGAGGACAAGTTTGATGGGATTGTTGGGAGAAAGACTTCAGGGCATGGAGACAGTTTTCTGAGCACAGAAAACAGCATATGCAAAGGCTCAGCAAGAGCCAGCCCAGACGATGACAGGAATTAGAAGAAGTTTCATCCCTGAAGCTCGGGTTGGGGTGGGGAGTGTGGGCAAGTACGACAGGTACCTCTTAAGGAGATTCCCTTGAGCCAGGAAATGAACTTGCACTTTCTCATAAGAGCAAGAGAAAACAAGATTGTAGATTTGAAATCCAGGATTTTACACAGCCTGCGTTTTTATGGCTGTTAAACTTGCATATGGTTTTGTGGGACTTGGCATGCAATCGATTGTGATGCGTCACATTCTAAGCGTATAAAATGTGGTGTGACAAATGGCAGATGAGTCCCTGGACTTGACCTTTCTCAATGGATATTGGGTAGGACTGTTTGAAGCAGCAACGTGTGGTAAAAAAGAAGGTACGCCACGCATCAACTACTGGATAACAACAATAACAACAAAACCAGGAGAGCGGTGAGGTTGGTGTGGCTTCCTCGGGCAGTGTCAGAGAGCAATAGAAACAAGCACAGGGATGCAAGGAGATCGCCTGTGATTTCAAAGGAGAATTGCCCTAGATCGTATTTCTAGAGCTGTTCTCACAGAACCCTGCTGAAGGCAGAACACAGAGTGGTCTCAATTGTGTCACGTACCCTGGTCCCCAAATGGAGTCAGGGGGGCTTGTTGCAACAATCATGGGCTCAGGAGTCACAGGCGCTCGAACGCGAATCTGTTTTCTTCCCCTTACTACTTGTGTGACTTGGGACAATTGACACAATCTCTCGGAATCTCAATCTTCCCAACTTTCAAAACACGGAGACAATTACTACCCATGAGGGAGTTTTTGAGGAGTAAATAGGAGCGGGTATGAAAGGTACCTGGAATCATTAGTCCCTTGGCATAGAGTAGACACTCAGTAAGAGGTGGCTCTTACTAAGATGCTATTGGCTCTGTTGTCTGTCATATCAGGCTATGTAAGAAAGGGTCAATGACAGGGCTTGTCCTTCCTCAAGATTGAGGAATACAGAAGGTAGAGTAAGAAGTCTGCTCATTAAGCTTAGGTGCTTTGGGAGCATCTTTATTGAATCTGAATTCTTTGAGTGGCAGAAAGTAAATAAATCATCTTAGCTTGAGAGTATGTGCTTGGCC
>CAUYRB010117082.1:0-41791 GCA_963574695.1 Propithecus perrieri | reverse complement strand
TAGAAAGTGAGCGCAAGAAGATGACGAATGCTGCCTTGGGGGTTTATGTTAATAATTTTATTGAGTTGCTTACATATGATAATTTGAATAATAAATGTCCTCACTTCCTCATGCTTATTTTAAAAGTCATGTTTTTTTTTTCAGAATATTAGGGGAATACAAACATTTTGGTTACATACATTGCCTTTACAACACTGTTTTTAAAAATTTGTAGCAATTGCAATCAACAAAATAAAAAATAAGTTGACATTGATTTGCATATTTATTTGCTATAGCTCATCTTCATCAGGGGACAAGTCCCTGAGATACCAAAGAAGATGATACTGATAGGTCTCTATACAACTATCTTTTTTCCATTTACAGTTCATATGAAAAGTACACTTTTATTTCTGCACAATTATCCACCAAATCAAAGTCTACCTGATTTTATTTTTAACTCTGGCTATTTACACCCAGATAGATTGTTAGAGTAAATGTTTTGTGGTTGAAGTAATCTCTGACCGAAGTAGACTAATGGAATAATGTTAAGATTAAATTTTGATGACAAAGATGTTTTAAAGGCCTTTTCTAAGAATTAAATTGTTAAAAGCACTTAAGAGCTTTTCCAGGAATTTTAACATTGTTACCGTTGCCATTAGTAAACTTCGTTTCTGAATGTAAGATTCACTATCTGGAATCTGTTACTGCTTTAAATTAATGTAGTGAAATATTTGTAGCAGAAACAAGATTACCTAAGATCATACATACATGAGATCATATACAGTGAAAATAATCAATCATATCCTATCTTCCCATTTTAAGTGACTATGTCATAATTCACATGAATTATTAAAATGATGAAATTAAATCATTCAAGATTCGAATAGTCCATGCTAGATGTTGACCACACATAACTTGAAACACCACGCCATAACTATTGTTACTCACTTAAGAAAACAAAAACAAAGCATTGGCCTAAATACATTCAATATGACCAATATATTCTGAAAAAAAAAAAAAAGTTGACCTCAAGTCAAATAAATCAGCATCAATATAAAATTGAAAATGTAGAGGCTGGCAAATTTTATTTGACTTTGGTTGTTGTTATGGTTATTTCTGTTGGAAGACATCACCATAAAGGCTGACCTCTCAGACCGTAGTCAAATCTGCCTTTATCTATGGTAGACAAATATATTCAAGACTAATAAATAATATAAACAAAATTTTCCCCCTTTTTCCTATTAGTTCTGTAAATGGTCACCAATATAATAAAACAAAATAGATAAAAAATGAATCTTCTCAGTGCATGAATGCAATTTATTTTTATCAATCATATGGCTTTTCAAAGAATTTCCCAGTATTCAAAGATTCAGTTTATGGCTGTAAAGTTATGAATTGTAAACAGATGAGTTTTCAAAAAATCCCAACAATAGTCAAAAGGAAGGTGAACTGTGTAAAAACCTCTGATGGCATCTTGTCCATTCCAAATACTTCATTAGAAAAAGATGAAAATGGTTTAAAAGTTTGATTAATGTCAGCATAATTTTCTCTTCTTGGCTTACATGAATTGTCTTATTTACGTTAAGTTCAGTTTGTCTTCTAAAATATCTTTTTGCTTCTTCCCTAGTCTTTTGTTATTAGATTTTATTGGACACAATTTATCATTTTTTTTGGATGCAAAGTTATACCATCTTTAAATGAAATCAACCATGGGAACAAGAAAAACAATCACAACTCAAAAAATGAATATGTAAATAACCAAATGAATTAAATTATTTTTCATGAAATTAAGAATACATGGCCTTAATTTATATCATTTTTTACCCATTTTGAAACTAAATTTTAGTAGTTATTATTCTAAAGATGCCCGTGTATTTACAGGGCTTTCACTCTAAGATCATGTTATTAATATAACAATAAATTTCATTCTTTCGTTTTTCTATAGTGCCCTATAAAAAAAGGAATGCTGAATAGCTCAATAGCTGTTTGTTGTTTTTAATATTATCAAACATCTAAGGAAATTCCCTGGGAATTGAGTTCAATTTCTTTACCCCACTGCAAGAGCCCATTGCAATGGTCCTGATACTATGGCCATACCCTCCTTTGAATAAAATCTCCCTTACCATCTTTTTAAAAAGAAAGAAATAAACTTTCCTGAAATTTTTACCTTATAATAACTTTCATTATGATGTCATTATATTTTTACTTAAAAGAAAAAATAGGCATTTTTTAAAAAAAATTTTAGGTCAGAGATCATTATTTATGGCAAATTTAACATTATTATTAACTTATTTGAACTAATAAACTACTCTGCTGCATATTCTCATTTTACAATTCTTATGTAAGAAGTTTTGTTTCAACTAAAATTAATTAGAATACAGTCAATGAATTGAGGTTGATATCTATAATATGTAAAATATAATCAAGAATCATTCCATTCATGAGTAAAAGCTGTCCTTAATATTATATCTATTGAGTGTCTAGCCACATGCTTGGCATTTCAGATGCATAATCACATAAAACATCTCACTTAGCTTTTAAGTAAATGTTATTCCCATGTCCATCAATAGGAAGTGGAATATTTAAGCAATATTCTAAATCAAAATATGATTTATTTATCTAGGTATTCCTTAGAGCCCTTTCATTTCCTCATATGTAACACTCTGTGCTAAGCTACTTTAAAAACATGTCGATCACTCCTTTTGGCTTGGTCTTGCTGGAGAGTTCAGTTAAAAAGATATGCCAAGGAGCCTAGTGTATACCAGGGAAGAAATATTTGTAATTCTATCTATAGGTTATGTAAGAGAAGTCCATATAGGCAATGGTTGATATACAAAGAAAAGCGATGATTTCTTTATAGCTTGAGCCCATTTCTTATCTGACTCATTGAGATAAACAAATGTATATCATCTTCACATATAACTAAATTTTTAAGATTTTTTTTTAATATTCCAAGCAAAACACTACATATCTGAATAGGAAAATATATGAACAATTACCTTTAGGGACACATACATACTAGCATAAAACAGAAATTTCATGACTACACATCTGGATTTATAAAAAATTTGCTGTAATATAAATTAATGAAAGCAAAGTTCCATGTTCATTTTATTTATAGAGCCTTCAAACCTTGAAAAGTGGTTGGCTTATTAACACTGAATGAATATTTATTAAATTTGAGTGACTGGTGTAATGCTTGGTACATAGTAGATGTTAAATAATTGGTTGTGAGAAAGATAATATAATGATGGTATTGTTTTAGAAATAGTGTGGAATCATAACTTGCCACTTTCCTAAAGGTTAAATGTTACTCAGGTTACCTAATTTCAAGAATTGAATTCAGTTCCTACTCACATGGAATCTATTTTTTTTTTTTTATTTTACTTATTTGCTTTTAAAAGACTCAGCAAACCTGTTTAAATGCTTGGTTCTTTCCAAAGTTATTTTTAGCAGTTAGAAACATACTTTTCTGAGTGAACTTTATATTAATATTTATATGTTGACAGTAGAGTCCTGATGCCTTCATTTCTATACACACCTGTATTCCTTGGGTGTGTGTAGGATTCAGAGACCAGCTGATTCCTATTAAATTATCCTCAGGTGGATTGTTGAATTTAGGAAAAAATTGTCATAGAACAAATGTTTAACAGAAATGTGCTAATATGAGGCAATATACTAAGTTCTAGGATATAATGTTGACAAGACAAACATAATCACTGGCTTTACTCAGCATATACCCTGTGGCTTAGAATATATTTTTATTACTATTATATTAACAAATCATAAAAAATGGACAAATTCTTTAAAAGTTGATCAAAAACTTAAAAAATTCTTAACAGCTTTATTGAGGTATAAATTATATCAACAAACTACTCTGATTTAAATTGTAAAATACAAAAATTTTTACACACACACACATATATATGAAAACATCACCACAATGAAGATAACAAACTTATTCCACATGCTGAAATCCCCCAGATTTTCCAAGTCTCTTTTGCAATCCCAAACCTATTGCTCTATCTATTCACCTCTCTCCCAGACAGCCACTGACTTCTATTGCTATGAATTTTCTTGCACGTTCTAGAGTTATATAAATGGAGTTATACAGTATATATTCTTTTGTTTCTGGCTTTCCCCCCAACCCGGCATATTTATTTTTAGATTAAATTGTAAACTGTATGTTCAATATTTTTTTTCATTTTTATTACAAAATAGCATCCATTATATTTCTTTAACAACAATTTCTATATCCATTAACCTGTTGATGCTCATTTTAGTTATTTTCACTCTTCTACTATTATGAGTAGAGCATCTATACATTCATTTCTCTTAGGTAAATAACTAGAAATTAAAGAGCTGGACCGTATGGTATGTGTAATTTTAACTTCTTAAAAGTCTGTCAAATTGTTTGCAAAGTTTTTGTACCTTAATTTTTTTTTTCTCGTAGAGAATGGATCTTTCTATGTTCCCCAGGCTGAACTCTAACTCCTGCTCTCCAGCAATCCTCCTGCCTCAGCCCCACCAAGTAGCTGGGAGTAAAGGTACGTGCCACTGCACTTGGCTTTTTGTGCAAATTTATATTCCTACCAGCTGCACAAGAGAGCTTAGTTCTTGCACATCCTCTCGAACACTTAATAAAATCAGCCAGTTTCATTTTAGCCATTCTAAGAGAAATTTAGATGTATCTCGTTATGTTTTTTAAATGATTTTTAAAAATATCTATTGCTGTTTTGCTTATTTTTATCCATGATATGCATAATGTTTCTCTTGAAAATTTTGTTTTTTAATTGAGATAACATTCACATACCATAAGTCTTTCCTTTAAATTGTAAAATTCTGTGGTTTTTGTTATGTTTACAGAATTGTCAAACATCATCACTCTCTAATTTCAAAATATTATCATCATCACAAAAAGACACCCTGTACTCGTTAGCAGCAACTTCACATTTCTCCCTTCTCCTATGCCCTGACAACCACTAATCTATTTTCTATCTGTATGAAATGCCTATTCTAGAAATTTCATATAAATAGAATCCTACAATATATAGTATTTTGTATCTGGTTTCTTTTACTTACCATAATGTTTTCAAGATTCATCCATATTGTAATATATATTAGTAATCCATTCATTTTTTTGGCTGGATAATATTCCATTGTATGGTTGTATCACATATATATTAATCAGTTTATAGACATTGGGTTATTTTCATTTTTGGCAATAATGAATAATGCTGTTATGAATATTTGTGTACAAGTTTTGTGTGGGCCTAGATTCTTCAATTCTCTTTGTTATAGATCAATGAGCAGAATTACTGGGTCATATAGTAACCCCATGTTTAACTTTTTTAGGAACTGCCTAAGGGTTTTCCAAAATAATTGCATAATTTTGCAAACTTACCACCAGTCAGTAAGGGTTCTAATTTTTCTACATCCTCACCGATATTTTTTACTCTCTGTTTTCGTCATCATTGTTGTTGTTTATATCCATCCTAGTAGGTATGAAATGGTATCTCATTGTGGTTTTTACATTTTCCTAATAACTAATGTAGTTGAATATCTTTTCATGTGCTTTTTACCATTTATATCTCTTCTTAAAAAATACCTATTTAAATGTTTTGTCCAGTTTTTAATTGGGTTGTCTTTTTATTGATGAATTTTAAAGGTTCTTTATATATTCTGGATTCCTGATCATTATTGCTTATATAATTTGTGAATATTATCTCTCTATGTACTTTTCACCTTCTTGATATTGTCCTTTAAAATATAAAATTTTACGTTCTGATAAAGTCCAATTTAACTATTTTTTCTTTTGTTCCTTGACCTTTTGGTACATAGCTATGAAACCATTGCCTAATCTGAAATCAAGAGATTTTCATCTATGTTTTTGTTAAAAGTTTTATAGTTTTAGTTCTTATGTTTATTTCTTTGATCCATTTTGAGTTAAATTTTGTACATGCTATGAGGTAGGGGGTCCAACTTTATTCTTTTGCATGTGAATACTTAGTAATCTGAGCAATATTTGTTGAAAAGACTATTATAATTTTTTTAATTGTTTTTTCTCTCTTGTTGAAAATCCATTCAGCATAAATGCATAGATCTATATCAGAAGTGAATTATATCCCACTGACCTGTATAAGTATTTTATGACAATATCACAAAGGCTTAACTACCAATAGAATTTGAAAACAGTTTGAAGCTGATTTGAAGTAGGTTTCAAAATTGGGAATCATGAGTCCTCCAATTTTGTTCTTTTTTCAGGATTGTTTTGACTATTTGGGATCCCTTACATTTCCAGATAAATGTCAGGATCACCTTGTCAATTTCTACCAAAATGGCAGCTGGGTTTTATTTGAAATTGTATTGAACCTGCAGAACAATTTGGGGAGTATTACTGTTTTAACATTTTAGATCTTCCAAACCAAGAATGTCAAATATCTTTCAACTTATTTATGTCTCCTTTAATTTCTAAAAATAAAGATATTGTTTTCCAATATAGAACCATGACCCAAATACCTACCACTAAGCCCCACTGACAACATTACCACATTGGGAATCAATTATCAACATGATTTTGGTGGGGACAAAACACATCGAAACCATAGCACTCCCTAATAATCCCAATATCTATATCATATCTGAGTCTGGTCTTCAGACAGTGGGTTTTCGTTGATGGTGGAGGTGGCCTTTTTCTTTTTTGGTGGGCCGTGTCTTAGGGTTATGACCTTCACAATTGTTTCTCCAGTGGCAAAACATTTTCCTCCTCTGTCCCTTACTCCCTTCTTTGGCTGCATTGTTCCCAAATTATTGCATTGAAGTCCTTACCCCTGTGGAATTGTTTCTGGCCCCCTTTGGTGAGACAGAAAGACTAGAGGGGGCTAGAGTGGGAGGATTGTCCTTCCTCCAGCTGGAATTAGGGTCTACAAAAGTCTTTTGTTCTTAAAGTCAAACCTTTGTTGTGGGGAGAAACTTTTGGGTTTATGTCACAATGATTAATCTTCCCCTCCCCTTTCCAGAGATAGTGGAGATCTTTCTTAGGTCTTTATCATGAAAACTCACCGGGGCTCCTGGACTTAAAGCGCATAAAACAGTGAGTTCCCCTAAATTTGTGGTCTCTAAGACATTTTTCACTCTTATGATATACCATACTCAGCCTTCAACTATTTGTCATTATTCCCACTGCTGTATTTCTTCCACTTAAGTTTCTATTGACCTAGCCAGAGGCTTCTGCTCCATGTAGGCAGAGCCTGGCTGTGTCTCCATAAATAAATCTTTCTAGATTTGGGAGCAGTGATTTGCCCTGCAACCTCAGTTTCAGATTGAACCAAGAAAAGTCATTGCTTTTCAGTTTGTCCATATTTTTCTTATTTTAGGAATGGGGATGAGAACTCCAAGTTCTTTACATGTCCAAACAGAAATTGGAACTCCGGCTCATTTTTTTCTTTTTTTAAATTTAAGCTTACTGGCCTCTTTTCCTCTTCCAGACATCTAAATGTTGGATTGCCCTGTAAAGTCTTGTGTCCTTTTTCCTTCTTTATCCATAGTCAATGTTTAAGTGAAAGGTTACAGATTTGTGGTTTTAATATCATTTAAATGTGTATGATTTTCAAACTTATATCTTTAACCCTGAAGTCATCACTGAAGCCCAGATTCATACACTCAAAAACCTACAATCTTTCTTACACACAGTCTCTCATGTCTATGTTTGTGTGGCAGGGAAAGGGATAGGTTGTGAAATTATCAGTTGAATATGTATAGAATCTGCTGTTTAAAAAGATGAAAAAATAAGATTTATGTCAAAAATAACAGAAGTATAGAGACACTGACCCTGGAGGCATGCTGTCACTCAAGGCTCATACCTTAAAAATAACTAGCTTCAACAAATATTTATTGGAAGAATGAAGAATGCTTTGCACTGAATTCATGGCTAAATATTTAAATGTATTATCCATTTCATTAACTTCAAAATATTTTTAGTTATAAAATAATTTGAGTATAAAATATTTTGAGATTAAATCTTCATTTTAATGTTATTAGAATTTAATTTGTGTTTTTATACACTGCACATATATGGTATCTTCTACATAAAAACTTTCAATATCTCAGTCTTCCAAAGCTGCTGTGAAGAAATTTTTGTGTAAAACATTTTCATTTTGTTTTTCTTTAAAAGATAATTGCTGGGGACACAGTGGGATGTTGTGTCAAGAATGAGAGCTTATTCCTGAAGAAACTCTAAGGCTTTGGTTAAAAATAACAAAAAAAATAATATATGAGGAAACGAGAGAATGAAATTTCCAGGATACTTCATTGCATACTTTTTTAATTCATTTGTTTCAAGTGAACCAATATACATTTTTGGAATACAGAATGTCGCTTTCTGTTATTTTTAGCAAAATGGATTCCTTGCTGCGATAAGTGGAGCAATTGTTAATTTCATATCAAAATGGATTGTACCAAAGCAGTATGTCGTGTTTTCATTTAAGCTGTTGAACAGTTATTTAGTGCTATAAATAGTCTAAAATATTACACCAAATATTTTTCTTTTAAAAAAAGTTATTGAAATAATTGGAATAACATTTAGCATTTGCCTCTATGCTTGGTATGTTTCTGATTTAATCTTTGCAATAACATATAAATGTAAGGATTATGAGTCCCATTTTATTGACATAAAAATTGAGTGCTAGAGAAGTTATTTCTCCAAGTCATAATGGGTACTATGTGCCAAGCTAAGATTTGACCTGAGCTCTGTGTGATTCTATTTTTTTGCTTATATTTACATTTTATTTTTTTAATTTTATTTTTAGTTATTCAGGATAGATAATAGTTGTGCATATTCATGGGGTACATGAGATTTTTAATTTTTTTATTTTTAATTATGGGTACATAATAATTGTTTATATTCATAGGGCACGTCTGATATTTTGATAAAAGCCTACAATGTTTAATCACCAAGTCAGGGTAATTGGGATATCCATCACCTCAAGCATTTACCACTTTTTTGTGTGTGTTAGGAACATTTCAATTCCACTATTTTAGTTATTCTGAAATATACAATAAATTATTGTTAACTATAGTTGCCCTATTGTTCTACAAAACACTAGACCTCATTCCTTCTATTTCTCTGTATTTTTGTACTTATTAGCATCCTATTTTAATTCCCCCTCTGCACTACTTTTCCCAGCCTCTGATAACCATCATTCTACTATTTATCCCCATGAGTTCAATTTTTTTAGCCCCTGCACAGGAGTGAGAACATGTAATATTTGTCTTTCTGTGCTCAGCTTATTTCACTTAATATAATGTCCTCCAGTTCCATCCATGTTGTTGCAAATGACAGGATTTCATTCTTTTTTATGACTGAATAATATTACATTGTATATATGTACCCCATTTTTTAATTCATTGATGGGCATTTAGGTTGATTCCATATTTTGGCTAATGTGAATGGTGCTGCAATAAACATGGGAGTTCAGATAGCTCTTCAATACATTGATTTCCTTTCTTGGAGATATGTACCCAGCAGTGGGGATTGCTGGATCATATGGTAATTCTATTTTAAGTTTTTTGAAGAACCTCCATACTGTTTTCCATAGTGTCTGTAGTACTTTATACTTTCACCAACCATGTATGAAGATTTCCCTTTCTCTGTATCCCCATCAGCATACATTATTATTGCCTGTTTTTTGATAAAAGTCATTTTAACTGAAGTGAGATGATAATCTCATTGTTGTTTTGATTTGAATTTCTCTGGTGATGTTGAGGATTTTTTCATATACTTGTTTACCATTTGTATGTCTTCTTTTGAGAAATGTCTATTCAGATCTTTTTCTCATTTTTAACTACATTTTTTTCTATTGAGTTGTTTGAACTACTTGTATATTCTCTTTCTTAATTCTTTGTCCAATGGGTAGTTTCCAAATATTTCATCCCATTTTATGGGTTGTCTGTGAACTTTGTTGATTGTTTCCTTTGCTGTACAGAAGCTTTCTAGCTTAATGTGATCCCATTTGTACATTTTTCCCTTGGTCGCCGGTGCTTTTGAGGTATTACTCAAGAAATCTTTGTTCAGACCAAAGTCCTAGAGTGTTTCCCCAATGTTTTCTTATAGTAGTTACATTTAAGTCTTTAATCTATTTTGATTCAATTTTTGTATATGATAAGAGATAGGGGTTTAGTTTTATTTTTCTGCATATGGATGTCCAGTTTTTCTAGCATCATTTATTGAAGAGACTGTCTTTTCCCCCATGTTCTTGGTGCTTTTTGTCAAAAATGAGTTGTCTTTCTAAAGTTCATGCTTTTTCTATAATATTATGTGCCTCTTATTTATTTGATATTTTTATATCTACTCAAATCATATTGGGACATATGTTTATCCTAAAATTAGTAGACCCTTCATGTAAAGCATTATATTACAAATTAGGAAATTTTAAATGCCTGAGATGATGGTTACCCCAATTACCCTGATTTGATTAATTCACATTGCACGCCTGTCTCAAAACCTCACATATACCCTATGAAGATATATATACCCATAATAATTTTAAAAAACAAGGAGAATATGATATGCTGGAATGAACACTATATTTATTATTCATGCTGGTCTTAGTCTTAACAGTTTTTGGTAATATAAATTTAGGCAAGCCATATACTCTGTAAAATCAAAAAACCAGATAATCTCTAAGATTATGGTTTTGTATATAGAGCTGTCATTTTTCTCATGTATTCAATAAAGCAACCTATTTTTGACTTTTTATTATATGAAAGAAACAATGATAAGTGCTAAGACATATGAAAATATTTTAGGTGCTTAATAATGCTGAAAATATCTTGTTTCACAAACAGGCTTAAATCAATGCTCAAAGTAGTGGTACCGATTACAGTGTTAGTTCAGTGATGACTACTTTGACTAACTCAGGTTGGAGATTATATTTTCACAAAATAATAAAACAAAGCATTGTATGTGTCAGTGGTTATTAACATCAATTTGTATTATATTATGGTATTTTCATTGGGCATACTGAAGAATATTCTTTCAAGTGTCCTATACTGCTCATTTCACAAATTCTGGTAGATTCATTGCCAAACATCTTAGGTCTAAGTCAGATGTTCAAGGACATATCATGTTCCAAATACAAAGACATCATCTTAAAATATTTATTTTATAAAATATACATCCTATTTAACAATAAATAGGAAGACTTCAATTCTCAATTTTAGTTAAATGCGATTTGATTATATGGTGCCAACTACAAAAGTAACTTTGCTAAGAATCAGAGATTACTGAGAGTATACTTTTATCATTCAATACCATATTGAAACAAGAAATAAAAAAATAGCAGGTAATAATATAAGCACAAATAAGGATTTGTGGAGTTTTTGAGAATGCAAAATATTTCATTTAAATATGCTTTATAATTGTCTTGTACTTAACAAACTCTGCTTTTTAAAAAATTCCAACCTAAATTATATTTATAATTAAGCATGTAGTAAGCACCACATATCTGGCTTAAATATCACATATACAGCCTCCTAAAACTTGATTTCAGCATATAGTAATTTAAAATCTCAGAGATCACCTCAAAAAATGCCTACTCTTCTATCCACAGAGATCTATCTCCCTCTGCCTATATCACAAAGGAACTATGAGATATCACTTTTCTCTTTTTATACATAAGTAAAGTCCACTTATATTACAATTAATGTATAGCTTTTCTTCTACCATGGTCTTTAAGATACAGTTTCACAGATGACAAAAAAAACAATGTTTCCAAGAATTATAGAATATAACCTGCCAGGGTTACAGTATCTTAGAGAACAAAATGGATTTCCCAAATGAAATGTTTCATGAAAAATATTCTTTCAAATAGTACTCTTTATTAACATACGATTGGATTTTATCTCATTGTATAGTAAAACAATTACATAAATCAGACCACATATAAATGACTCAAGATGACATGATTAATCTCAATGTTGGTAGCAAAATTAGGGTATCATGAACTGTCCATATCTCTCTGAAAATACTTGAGATATTTTTATACAACCTAAGAAAGACTTTGTTATCTATGGGCACAAGTCAATAGAAAAACCAAGGGAGCCCAAGCCAAATCCTTATTCATCTATCTTAAACCAAAGATAACAAGTAGTCTTGGAAGTTTTCACTCAAATCTCATTGAATACTGAATGGTTTGTGAAAGAATAAAAATCCTTGATGTTTCTCACCAGCTCCATTGACCTTGAAAAACATGCAAATTATACTCATAAAGGCAAAGCAAAAGAGAGAAATTTCATTCATATTAAAATTTTATGTTGATTTTTCTTCCTTTAATATCATAATTGTACTTTCTTTATATTAATATTAATCTTAATTATATAGTGAGAGTATAATATAGTGGCAACCTAAAAAAATAACTAGAGAAAATTATCTGTAAATATACTGGGTTTACTCAGGAGTAGAAAGAAAGATTATAATCCAGAATGCGTGGAATGGCAAGTCACCAGTGAATTTGGTGAGGGAGGGGTAAGGGGAGCTATTTTTAGCAAAGAGAGATTTATATAAACTGCTTAGAAACAGAGTTCATTGGTTCCAGAAGTTCAGCGCTGAAGGTATTGTCAGTTCGTTGGTGGGGATGCTGTTCCTAGGCAAGTGTTCTTCTGAGAATATCTTATCTGAATTACCAAGGTCCTAAAGAATGTCTAGTGATAAACCTTATCAAAGCAGGAAATGTGTGAAGGACTTAAAAGGGTTTCTTATGGTGTTTTTAGAAAGTGCTTGGAAACAGTTATTATCTCAGACACGTAAGCATGAGCATCCTCTCCTTTGAGCCCCCCCAGCCCTATTTTCTCTGTATCTGACAAAAGTACTAATAATTTCATTCTGGTATCTGCCGTTCTCACAATAGAAAATTAAGAAATAAGAAACCCTAGTAACAGTGCAACTGTTCTGTTAGATGATGTAAAACACAAGATTTATTGCATCTTCAAATCCTTACTTTAATAACATTATTATATTTACTTGCATCAGGATATAGAACATAACTAATATAAATAAAGCATTTGGCAATTATGTATTGGCCTAGTGTACATATCTGAAGAAGTGTGTTGACACTTTAGTTTATCTATAGTCATGTGCCACAGTTAATGATGGACCACATATACAACAGAGTTAATGTTTTAGTTATGATAGATCACATACACAATGGAAACCCCATAAGATTAAAACGCGGCTGAAAAATTCCTATCACCTAATGATGTCATAGCCATTGTAATGTCACAGCACATATCACGTTTGTTGTGTTGCTGGTGTATACAAACCTGCTGTGCTACCAATTGTTAAAAAGTATAATAAAGACATAAATAATCTTAAATATAGAAAAAAGCTTATGGAATAAGAATATAAAGAAAAACCATATTTTATACTATTGTGCAATATATTTGTTTTAAGCTAACTGCTATTACAAGAGTCAAAAAGTTTTTAAAAATAAAAAGTTTTTAAACTAAAAAAGTTACAGGAAGCTCAGTTTAATTTATTATTGAAGAAAATATTGTATTTCATACATTTAGTGCAGCCTACATTTACAGTAATTATAAAGTTTACAATAGTGTACAGTAATGCACTAAACCTTCACCTCACTCAACACTAACTTCCTGACTCACCCAGAGCAACTTCCATTCCTGCAAGCTCCATTTCTGGTAAGTGCCCTATACAAGTGTATCATTTTTTAACTTTTATACCATATCTTTGCTATACCTTTTCTATGTTTAGATATATTTAGATACACAAATGCATATCTTGTTACAATTGCCCAAAATATTCAGTATAGTAAACCGCTGTACAGGTTTGTAGCCTAGGAGCAATATGCTATATCATATAGCCATGTATATAGTAGGCTATACCATCTAGGTTTGTGTAAGTACATTCTATGACATTCACACAATGATGAAATCACCTACTGATGCATTTCTCAGAACATATCCCCTTCGTTAAGTGGCACGTGACTATATGTCATATAGCATTTTGTTTTAAAGTCCTCACTGTACTAACCATGCAGAGAAAGTTTCTTTGTATGTTTCAGTATTTGAAATAAATGGAAGCTATAAGCTTAGAACTTATAAACTAGATTTCTGAGAATTATGAAGTTCAGTCCACATTTGAAATCCTAGGATTATATTTTCATGGAAAATGAAGCCTGAAAAGAAGAAATGGACACTCCATCAGAATATTTAATTCAAGATGGTGGTCACAACTCAACCAAGTTGTTCTAGTCCCTTCAAGGTTTTAAAGTTTTATTTTCAATTTGAATGTTATACTCTGTTGAAGTTTGGAAATCCTCCCCACAGGCTACAGTCAAATAGTGTGCTGTAATACTAATGTTTATATCTTGGAAATAGTTGCTGGAATGTGCTTTTTAAAGAAATGGATCTTGAAAGAGAACAAGGATATTGCTTCTCCAGTGAGATAGAGAAAAATGGTCCATTGCATTTTTGAAATAGGTATTGAATTGTTACAAAGAGTGCAGGAATCCAGAGAAATGAAGTAAAAGTGATAGAATTATAATTTTTCTGCATGATTACATAGGAAAAGAATATTTAAACATAAAGCTCTGTTAACTTCCAAAAATAGAGCATGAAATGTAAGGGATAAAATATATTACTTTTGTTATTTTTGTATTTACTTTTGTATGTAACAATACATATACATGAGGAAAAATAAACACATACTTTTTATAAATACTATTCAGTTAATTAAAATATGCTTCACATACCAGTGGAGAAATATTTCATTCATAATTAAGAGTCCGCAAAACAAAAGATAAACATGTGCTAGTACAATGGCACAGGTAGTCATAATTCTATATTTGACATTCTGACATAAAAAGCACTCTTCATGAGGTATATAGAATTTATATAATCTAAAGTTGGTTTTGGTAGGCCAGTATCTGATATTGATCTTTCCAAGCCCTTCAAGTAACAGGTCTAATTGGGAAAAATATTAAATAAATACATAAATAAAGAAAGCTAGACTGCTTTTACCTGAATATTTTAGTCACAGGATTTTAAGGCCACTGCATAGAAAATGAATTATATACATTCACTTACTTTCTTAAGCACTTCTATAGCTCTTATTTGCAGTACGTTTTTAAAATGCAATGTGCCTTATCAAATTCATAAGTACAGGAAAATGCATTGAATGAAATTATTTTAACACATTTATGTTTATATTGCCCTTACGTTACACCTTCTTACTATACTGGAATATAGCATTATTTTAAAAATTTCTTATGACCTGTATACACTGTGTAATATAATAAGATACTACTTACATTGTTAGAAGATTTTTTTTAAATTTACCATCAAAAAGTTGAAAATGTATGTATTTTATAATTGTAAACATTTTGGACAAATAAACATGAATATTGAAATATTTCTGGAATGTCAGAGCTAGAAGCTATCAAATAATGAGTTAAAGACTTTGATTTCCAACTTATTTCATGAATATATGATTTTAGGCTATTTGAAAAAATCATTTCTTCCTTAAGAGTACATAAGAATTAAGTGCTCTCAGAACTGGACAATATAAAATTCTCCCTTTTTTTGGAAAATATAAAATATGTAATATTTCAATAATCATTTAAAATGTGATAACTGATCTATTTTACAAAAGAATACTTCCAGCATATATTGTGAGTAGGGGTGGGTAGATATGATGATATATATCATCCAAATGAAAGGACATATGAGTACCAGCAATTATGCAAATTTTTTTATAAACCTGGTTTAGTAATGGAGATTAACTACATCCTAAGCATTTAAGTAACTACAACCCATGGTCATTAAATTAACTTCCATCTTAAATACATTTTTATTTACATATAATTTGAAGAAAATGTAAAAATTATAATGTAGAGCTTGATAGACTATCATAAACTAGCCACATCTATGTAGCCCCATTAAGTTGAAAGTAAACATTACCAACATCTCTGCACACCCTTGTGCCACTGTCTTTCCAACCCCTTTTTCTTCTCCCTCACTAGGGTAGCCATCTTCCTGGCTTTCAATACTAATTCTCTTCGCCTGTTTCAGACATTAAATTAATAGGAACATAAAGGATGTATTAATTTGCTTTAGTATTTTTTCTCTCAACATTAGATTTGAAGGATTCATTCAGTTGTTATGCAGTAAGAGCTCATTCATTTTCACTGAAAACTAATCAGGATTCCATTGTATGATTATAGCACAAGCATCCATTCCACTGTTGTTGGACATTCTTTTTTTTTCTTTACCCAGAATTGACTTACTGTGAATAATGCTGACATAATCATTCTTGTACATTGCAGTGCACATATGTATATGGTGTTTTATAAATATGTATAAACTCAGTAGCGGAATGACAAACTAGGAGTGAAATGGTAAACTTCGGTGGATACTGCCAAGTGATTGTTCAGAGGAAGGTTCCAGTTTACACTCTCATCAGCAGTGTATGAGAGTTAAAGTTGGCCATATCCCCGTCAGCTATTAGTATTATCACTATTTTTAATTTTAGCCATTTAAATACTAAAATAATGTAATAGTACAGTTTTATTTTGCGTTTCCCTGATGCTTTCACCAATGTTGAGCAAGTTTAATATGTTTTTTGTCCATTTGAGTAAACTCTCGTTAAGTAGCTGCTCAAGTCTTTTGTCTGTTTTTCTTTATGTAAGTTCTGGTTAGCAGTCAGTTACATATAAAGCAAATATCTTTCATAGCTCTTAGAATAAAATTCTTTCAGAAAGAAATATATTTTGTATAGATATTCAGACACATAGATCTATGCCTCTCTATATCACCACCTACTCAGGAAAAACTATCTAATTTCCTATCTACTATCTCTTTTTTATATTTAATTTTCATACTGGGTATTTCATACTGGGTATTTAATGTAATTATGAAACATCTAAAAATGTTTTCCCTATAGCAGAACTGGAGCTCACAATTCTCACCCTAACAGATTTTAGCTTTTTGCTTGTTTGTTTTTTTTTTTATTTAGGAGATTATTAGAAAAGAGAAGTGGATACAATCACTTGAGTAAATAATGCAGAGGGAATACTGACATTTCAACCTTGGCAAGCTCCTTATGTAGAAGATATTAAGAAATGTAAGAAAACATACCTAAGACAGTTCAAAGTTTCCTTTATTTTCCCATATGTTCAATAGGTATTCCTCACACTGCATATCACATTATAGTAATTCAATTATGTGAATGAGCAATTAAGCTGCAATATCTTTGATAAAGTTTTTTTTTCTTTCAAAATATTACAGGGGTACAAATGTTTTTGATTATATGTATTGGTTTTGTTATTCTTGAATCAGGGTTGTAATTCTGCTCATCACCCAGATAGTGTTCATTGTACCCGTTAGTTAGGTTTTCGCCCATCCCTTCCTCTCTCATTTCCCCTCCTTGATTTGGCTGTGTTTTATTTCCCTCTGTGCACATGTGTGCTCATCAGTTTAATAGCGAGTGCATGTGGTGTTTGTTTTTCCATTTTTTATATATTTCACTTAGGATAATGGTCTCTAGTTCCATCCAAATTGATGCAATTTGTTCCATCCTTCTTTATGGCTGAGTAGTATTCCATAGCATACATATACCACATGTTGTTAATACACTCATGAATTGATGGGCACTTGGGTTGATTACGCATCTTTCCATTTGTTAATGATGCTTCAATAAACATTCTAGTCTAGGAGTCTTTTTGTTAAAATGACTTCTTTTTCTTTGGGTAAATACCCACTAGTGGGATTGCTGGATCAAACGGTAGGTCTACCTTTAGTTCTTTGAGAAATCTCCATACTGTTTTCCATAGAGGTTGTACTAATTTGCAGTCCCACCTTCAGTGTATGAGTGTTCCTGTCTCTCTACATCCACATCTCTAGTCTATTCTTAAAACTTTCCACTGGGCTTGGTATTTTCTTAAATGCATTTTTCATTATGAGAAGTTTAATTTTTCATTGGTTTTCTGAATTGTTTTTCTGGTTCTTTTTAGTCAGTTTTCCATTTTCTATTGGATAACATTGAGCTTCCATACAATCTATATTTGGAATTCTTCTTCTGTCATTTCAGTATTTACCTTTCGGTTGGTACCCATTGTTAGAGAGCTTATGCTCCCTTTTGGAGATGTCCTTTTGCTCTGATTTTTCATACTTCTAGAGTCCTATTGCTGATTCCTTCTCATCTGAAGCAGATGTTACTTCTTATTTTGGATTTTCTTTTGTTTACATGGGTCTTTCCCAAACCCCCACTCATATGGGTGTGTTTGTAGCTTATGTTGGGTAAGAACCTTTGACTTTGCTGTGGATGCCTTGATGGGGGTGTAGCTTCTAGATGGATGCATTTGTTACAGATATCCTTAGCATGGTGGTCTTCTCAGTTGCTAGTTGTTTGTGGACTGTAGCAGTGGTAAACTATGTGAGTGGGCAGATTCCCTGTCTATTGTTGACAAGGGAGAATGGAGGTCTTTGAAATCCTTTCTATTTCCCACAGCTCTGTGGTCTTCTTAATAGTTTGAACTGTATTTGCAAACCCAGTTTAATCTCTGAAATAGTAGGTGGTGCTTGTGGTTAAGAATTGGCCACAGCTTGTTTGACTGAGTCAGTAAATGCTGTAAAGGGCTTGTAAATTGACCTCTCAGTCATTAGGTGGAGCTTGCCAGAAGGAACCAGCTGCAGTGTTATTTTTGGGACCTGTGACCAGTCCTGTTCTCTCAGGAGAAGCACTCAAATGCCCCAGGTGGTAGGAGAGGCTCTGTAAGTTCCAGGTGAGTCCTTATTCTCCACCACAGCAGAGGCAGGTCAGCGAGTGAGGCTGGGTTGGGCTAGGATGGGTGAGCCTGCCTTCAGGCTCCACAAAATCTGGTAAGTTAATTGTCTTGGTGAGAGTCAAAGGTCCTTCCCCAGCTGCTGAGAATAGTCACTAGGAACAAGCTGAAATGTCCCCGCCCAGCATGAACATCTGCTTGTCAGGGTGGAACAATTTGAGATTTTCAATTTGTCTCTCAGGAGTGGGATTTGCTCTTCTCCTTCTTCCCCTGCCCTGTGATCTTCCTCTGGCATGGTCTCCCTCTTCACTCCAGCCAAAGTCCCCCACAATGGCCCTGTCAGCTGAGAGTTTCCCTGTCCAAGATCCCATCCTGGACTGAGAGCATGGCCTTCCAGTGAGGGGAGGGTTGCTTGGCAAGTGTGCTCTGGCTAGGACCCACACTGTGCTCTCTTTGCAGTTCTTCCAACCTGGGATCCCTCACCTACCAAGATTAGTTCATAAATCTCCACTCCATGCCCTCAAACAACACAATGGAGTCCTGGGTATACAGGATTTGGCCTGCAGGCCTGTTTCCAGGTCCCTGAAGTTCAGTCACTGACTGTGTCAGGCAGAAGTGTATTGGTCCTGACTTGCCCATGGGGTGCTCAAGCAGGTTTGATGTCCCTCCTCGTTGATGTCCCAGGCTCACCCAACCCATTCCTGCCCAGCCTCACTCACCGAACTGCCTCTGCTGTGGTGGAGAATAAGGACTCACCTGGAACTTACAGAGCCTCTCCTACCACCTGGGGCATTTGAGTGCTTCTCCTGAGGGAATAGGACTGGTCACAGGTCCCCAAAATAACACTGCAGCTGGTTCCTTCTGGCAAGCTCCACTTAATGACTGAGAGTCAATTTACAAGTCCTTTATAGCATTTACTGACTCAGTCAAACAAGCTGTGGATGATTCTTACCCACAAGGACCGCCTCCTATTTCAGAGATTAAATGGTATGCCATGCTCCAGTGGAGCTGCCAGGCAAAGAGGACCAGGAAGTTCTGGTGAGCAGGGAGCTCACAATCTGAGCACCCATTAGTCCACTTCACGTCTTTAAGAGGAAAGGTTTGGGCCCCACTCTGTGGAAGCCCTGACAGAGGGGAAGTAGCAGCTCTCGAGAGCCCTGGCTCATGTGTCTCTCTTGGCAGCCATGGGTCAGGAGAGGCAGAGAAGGAAAGTGTCTGAATGGAAGTAAGCTAGCACTCTGTTCATCTGTGTTCCTTTCTCTGGAAGGCATCCCACCCTGAATGCCCAGGCTCTGTGGTCACACATACTACCCAGGACCCACCGGCCCCCCGTGTCTCCTGCAGTCTGGGCTGCAGTTGGAAAATATTAGCGTGGGAATGAGCAGGATGAAAACTGAGGGTCCAAAGTCTCATGTGGAGGACAGAGGCGCACAGTTTGTGGAGAAGCAATGTGGTGCCTGCCGTCTTGGCTCAGGTTTTCAGTGACCAGAAATGCCCCAAGGAGTCTGGCAACCTGGTGCTTTGTCCTCAAGAAGCTCCAGTTCACTAGTGGGAACAGCTTTTAGGCTCATGAGGGTAGAAAGCCTCTCCAGCAGCTCAGGAGCCTACTGACTGCTGGAGATGTGAAGGAGGGAGAAATAAACCTCTCTTCCTAACCTTTTTGCTTTAGTTCAAGCCTTTCTGGTGTTGACCTCTGCCAATATCTTGCTCCTTCTTGTTCCGCTCTGCAACTTCTTCCCATGGAATCTCTTGTATGTTGTGGCACTTTTCCCTCATAATTATGTTTGTTTTATCTTTTTCCTCTAAAATTTTCCCCTCTTTCTGACACAATCTGGCACCTGGTGTCATTGGTCAGCCATCTTGTCTCTCCTACTATTCTTATTCTTTCTACAGTGTTTTTCAAAGATCAGGAATTTTTACTTTTGATGAAGTTTAATTATCCTTTTGTTCTTTTATGGTTTGTACTTTGGTGTCATATCTATGAAATTTTTGCCTAAACAAAAATCACAAAGATTTAATTTTATATTTTCTTTAAAAGATATTATAATTTTAAATTTATGGTTAGATTCATGATCCAGTTTAATTAATTTCATATAAGGTTTGATGTATGTATCAAAGTTCATTTAATGCATATTCTTCCTCTACCTTACTGGTTTTGTGCTTTCATTGAAAAGCAGTTGTTTTCTGTATGGGTCTACTCATGGATTCTCCATTCTGTTTCATTTATATTGTTCTATGCTTACATCAATACCATACTGCATTGCTTACTTTAGGCTTATATAAATCTTAAAACAAGTACAGCTAGTTTCTAAATCTATTATTCTTTTTCAACTGTTATTTTTGTTTTGCCTGTTCTAGGTATTCTCATAAGGCACTTACTTATGAGATTTAGAATCAGTTTGAAAATCCCCAAATAATCACCTGATGGGATTACAATGGGGATTGAGTTGAATATATAAGTCAATCTGGGGAGAATTGACATTTTAACAATATTCAGTCTTCTAACACAGGAACATGGCATGTCTCCCAATTTATTTAGGTCTTCTTTAGTTTCTCTTATCAATTTTTATAGTTTTAAGTATGTAGCTGTCTTTCACATTTTTTGTTAGATTTATTCCTAAGTAATTCGTATTTTTATTATGAATTATAAATGTGATTGTTTTATATTTTCCCTTTCTGATTGTTCTTTGATATATAAGATAGGAATATCAGGCATTTTTATATGGAGATTTTATATTTTTCAACCTTTATAAATGTGTTTATTTCCAGTAACTTTTATATTTAATCATATTTTTTATATAGAAAGTCATGTTCTCTGCTTAAAAACGTGATAGTTTTACTTCTTCCTTTCTAATCTAGGTCCTTTTTATGGCTTTTCATTGACTCATTTCAATAGCTAGAATACGCCACTTAATGTTGAATAGAAATGTTAAGAATGACATCCTTCAAATTTTTCTGATGGGGAAAAAATTCAGTATTTTACCAAGTATGATATTATTTGTGGGATTTCATAGATGTCCTTTATCCAATAGAGTAAAATCCCTTTTAATATGAATCTACTGACGGATTCTGTCAGATGGTTTTCCTATTTCTATTGAGATGGTCATATGTCTTTTCGCTTTTAGTTTTCTTTTACTTTATTATTTTTTAATATATTAAATTATACTGATTATTATTTGAAAGTTAAACCAACCTTGTATTTCTGAAATAAACTTCATTTGGTCATTCTGTATTTTATATATTTATATACATGCATATAATTTGTGTATATATGATATATTATCTTTAAAAATTTGTTAAGAACTTAGACATCTATTGGTAAGTCTTCAAGCTCATTAATGTATTTTTTTTTGTGACATCTAATCTGCTGGTAATCCCATCCAGTGTATTTTTTACCTCACACATTGTAGTTTCCATCTCTAAAATTTCAATTTAGCTTTTTTAAATATCTCATGTCTTTCTGTATTTTCGTGAACATATAAAATATAATAAAATAACTGTTTTAATATCTTGATATGCTAAATACAATATCTGTCAATTGTGGCTTTGTTTTAGTTGACTGACAATGCCCTTATTATGAATCATATATTCCTGCTCTTTTGCATTCCTGATAATCTTTTATTGGATTCCCAACATTAGGAATTTTATTATTTTGCCTGGTATGTATTTTTATATTGCTATTAATATTCTTTAAGTTTGTTCTGTGAAAGAGTTAACTTTCTTTAAGAGAATAACTCTTTACAGTCTTGTTTTTATGATTTGTTTGACAGTTTCAGAGAAGGCTTAGTCTAGGGTAAATTGTTTTTCACTTCTAAGGATTTTCCTGAGTACTTTATCCAGGATGTGTAATTTAAGAGTTCTAGTTTGGCTGTTGGGAACAGACATAATTTCCAGCATTATGTGAGTACCAGTTACTGTTCCTTTTAATCTCATTTGGTGGTTTTACCTCAGTGTTGGATAGTTGCATCATGCCCATGAACAGATCAGTACTCTGCTTAACAGTGGCAAGTGCCACTGCATATCTCCAGGCTTCTCTCTCCTGTGTTCTCTTACCTATGTTGTTCTGTCTTGTGAATTCTATCTCCTATGGTGTCCTCAGAATGTCAGCCCCATCTCCTAAATTCAGAGAATCTTATGTGGAATTCTTTTCTTATGTTGACTATTTAGAGGTTGAGTAAAGTGAGTCTGTCTTCTCTCTAAGTGTCTGGGTGATCTTCTTTTATAATAGAAAATAAGAAATAAAATTCCCAAATTTATTATATGTACATCTTAATACATTGACTGCCACACTAGAAAAAAAAAATTCATTGGAGCCATGGTGTTTCATTACAAAAATAGAATAAAATTTTTTAAAACAAAATGATCCTTTTTAATTTTATGAAAAATTTATTGTTGTTATTGTTTATTGTGTTCTTTTTTTCAATAAAAAAGTAATATAAAAACTTGAAAATTAGTAGTGTAAAAAGTAATGTAAAATCTTGAAAAATAGTTCATGGGTAAAGTGTTTTTCTTGACTTGTCAGGCTTCAGTATAATTTAAAGGTAAACATAAATAAAATAATGAAATTTATTGACTTCATTTAATCCACATATTTAGAATTAAATTGTCAATTGTACCGATGAGAACATTAAAAAATACTGTGGGGTTTTGCCCAGGGGGTCACCCATCATGTAACATGTATGGTACAGCATGGCAGAGTGAGTTGCCTGTGCACCACACGGCTCCCAAGGTAAAGAAATATGTGAGCTATATATGCTTCATGAGGCCCTTGGCTCAAAACTAGCGTGAGTGAAATACAATTCATATGGAAGTTAATGTATTAAGAAATAAAAGTCTTACATGTTGTTCTGGCTGGCAATCAAGTTACTAGAAGATTGCTCCTTTTGAAGTTTGTTGTTAAGTTTTAATAGGGAAAATCTGGAGTAACCTTTAATCTAAAATTAGTTTAGCCTCACTCCTAAAATGTGGCCATTCTGGGGAATTCAACAAGGTATTCAACCATGAATTCAACAAAGTATCTCTACTGTAGCTTATGAGAATTTATATCACTGTCAGTTCCATGTGATTTCTGAGAAGTGACTTTATAAATGTGTAGATTGGTTTTTGCTTGAAGATACAATAGGACGTATATGTGGATTTGTAAACATCATTCTCTTCATTGACCCTTTCCATGTGGTAATCTCCCGGGAATATATAGCTAACTTGTCGAATTCAAACAGTTTCTGCCTTTTTGATTGCATAAGACCATTGGGCTCTGTTTGGATTGTTCCTTTCTTTCTTTATTCTTGCAGTCTGGAAAATGACTCTAACCAGATAGCTAGGCTAATTGTAGAGCCACTTCATTTTTTTTTTCCTTCCCTTCAGGATTATAGACCAATATTATCTGTTTTTCATTGCATGAAAATTGTTGTTTAATGTATTTTTTAATGTCCCAGTTGTTTCCTTATGGCATAAAACAGACATCATTTTGCAGCACAAAAATCTGACATTAAGCTAATTATTCACCCAAGCCAGAAGATAGTTTTGTACTCTCCTTTGGCATCTTAGGGGGATATACACCCAAATTAAAGAATTTTTCAAATATGGAAAATCTAGGGATCACAGATGTCTACTACAATGAGTTTACATCAGTATACTTTATATCAAGTAGTATATGCACTGATTTTATACTTTTAGTATTTTTAGGTGTCTATATTCTAGTGAGGATTGAAAGTTACTTGATTTTATTATTGATATATCACTAATACCTCTGCTGCTGCTGCCACTGCTGATATTATTAATATAGAAATGCTCATATTTCTTTCTCAGCTGTGTAATCAGTAAAATCTTTACAACTGATGATTTTCCCCAACATAATATCTTCTTTTTTCCTCAAATTTACAATTATATTTTCTGTCAAACTTGATCCAGACACTTTCTATGACTACATGTTTCTCTTTACTCATTAATGGGAAGGAATTCTTTGTAGGCATGGAGATAATCTTTAATATTAAAAAAGTATAGAATCTAGTTATTCTTCTCACAGATATAAAAGACCCATTTGTGATAAATCAGCTGAAATTGTATAGATTCATAGCATTTTAAATGTTTAAGAAGAATATGGATTATAAACTTTTTCTTATTATTGAATTTGACAGCCCTCAGAAAATGCTTTTAATTGTCATCTGGAATCTTCCTGGTTTATTAAGTTCAAGTGAATCTAATTTTGTGTAACAAATAATTATTTTTTCATATTTTAAATGTTTTTACATCTACGATCCATGCTATTACAGAAAGCAAGTCAGTTGGGCACCAGAAAGAAGGAATGTTATGAGTATTCAGAAAAGTTATGGCAATTTTAATATTATAAACCTAATGATTATACATGTTTAAAAAATAAAGATCAAGTTATATAAGCTCAAAGGATATAAACATTGAAATGAATCTAAACAAAGTTTGCTCTGTTTTCCCTTTATTTTCTTCCCTACATATTTTTGTCATTTCTTATGTACCAAATAAAAAAAATGAGAGCAGACTAACAGGAGAAGTCTGTTGAAAAATCTATATTTGGATTCATAAAATAAGAGCTGGATCTTCCTATGCTGTATGTTTTCTGGTGGGACATACATTCCATAAGGACAAGAATCTAGTTGTTTTGCTTACTAATATGTCACAACTACATAATAATGAGTGTTAATATTTATTGAATGCATGAGTATACTTTACTGAACATGATTTTTCGTTCAGAAAGAGTCCACAAAAATCATCAATCTTCCCCTCGCCCCACCACACCAATTTTTATGATTGCCAAACTTGAGTCTCAATGAGGTCATAATCTTGCCTAGTGTCATTAAAGGAGAATAGAGTTACTTTGCTTAACATTACGAGATCTTTTTTCAGTAACTGTATATAACATAGCAGTCTTGTAGTTTGGTGAAAAGATTATCTGAAAAACATGTTCCTTGTATATTTTCCAAAGAACCAGAGGAATATATTCACAATATAGTCTTAAAATTATATCTTTTGGAAAAATGAGATAAACTGTATTTTATATAGATATATAGACACACATAAATATTTACTATCTATATTTATACCTACTCAGCTACAGCTACCTAATTTCTTATCCATTATCTCTCTATCTAGATATAATTTTCACAGTAGGTATAAAAGTTAATCCATTCTTACATCATTGTTTGCCATGGTTCTGTTTTGGGGATATTGGTTTTTGTTTTTTGTGGTTTGCATTTATTCTATTCTGAATTATTTTTTGCCTCATAATATGCAGAAGAGATCAAATATAACTTTAATTAACTGGTTTCATTATTTAAAAGTATATTTAACAAAAGGTACTTTTTAGGTTTTGGACAAATATAGAACAGTTATCTCTATAAGCACCTTTTCCATCTTTGTGATACAGGCACTGAATAGAAGAAAACCTTTAGAAATAATAATAGTAATAAATTGTGATCTATTAGGCAACCACCTGTGCAGTTCTAGTACTGAATTATTTATGGATTGGACAGGTAACAAGTGGAAGATCCCTTCCCTTACATGCCCTGTCCTCTTTATTTGTATAATCAAAATGACACTGGACTTTCAGGCAAAGTAGCTGAGAAACTTTTTTTTATAATTGTAAGTTTCAAATAGTGTGCTTTTGTAGTGATTCATTCATGATTTTGAATTTTTGCTTGTGATGACAGTCACAGACTTCTTTGCTTTCTGCCAGCTATAGAAATCTCTGTGTGTCAAATAACACATAGGAAAATAATATACTAACCTTATTGGTGGAATTACAATTAAGTTAAGCAGAGGTTTGAGATGCAAAAGAATAAGCTCTTGGATTTCTCTGCTGTCTCAGGGAAGCTAAGGGCATGCAATTAAGCCCCCTTTTCCAAACCATCCAAAAGATAAATTTTAGTTATAAACTCCTACATGATCTCACACTGCTTAAAATATGCAAGTACATAACATCACCTGGCCGTTGTGATTGAAAGCATAACGTTTCCGATTTACCATTTTTCTTGGTGATAACAATTTAAGAAAAATGCCAGAGATTTTGCTGCACAAGATTATGCAAGCTATATTTTACTGTGGTCTGGAAGAATATGAAATCATACACTAAATATTTTTGATTTAGCAATATAAAATTGTTATTCCCCAAAAAGAGAAATGGTTAGTTCTTTAGTCCTGACACACTTAATTCTTTCACGGTAGATTTTTCTAACAATATTAATAAGTTTCCCAATTTTAAGTCATTGAAAAATACATTTTCCAAAGGGTAGAGGAAGGAAGAAGATATCTAATGATTAAGGGAAGCAAAAAGATATACCATTTTAAATACTTATATTTGGAAACTCTAATGATTTAAAGGTTTGGAAGGTATGTCTGAAGGTGTGTTTTAATATTTAAAAGATCCGAGTGCTTGATCAACCATAAGATAATGCTATGACCATCATTACCTGGTCCTAGAAAAGTTGAGATAGTTTCTCCTATACACTGACACTATGAATTCCCTAGGCTATTTATCAACAGGGCATAACTAGGATGAAGCCCTCTAGCCACCATATGTTCCAATGTGCTGATTACAAAGGTTGTGCTAATAATTATCTTCCAGAGGAGAAAGAGGTGACTATTGTTTTGACCATCTACTGAAGTGCCCTGAGCTATGAATGAGGTCATCACAACAAAACTAACCAACAGTACTATAATGGTGGGAGGGGGAGCCCACCCAAATCATCTCTCTATTCTTTAACATTTATATCTTTCTTCTGAAATACCTTTCCAGCCCCCAAAATATGTCTCTTGCTCATGCACTGATGATATTATAAGTTTAGAAATTAACCTAATGATATTAATTTTAATGTTACTTTTAACTTGTATGTATGGTATTGAAGTCTTATTTATCTGTTATCTACCCTTGTACTATATCTAGCTAGATTAAAAGCACTTTCATTTGTTAATTAATTCATCAAATGCCCATGGAGTTCCAACTAAGAATTTAAACTTTATCAGATGGTAGGGAGGAAGATGGCTGACCAGAGAGAGACACTAGCTACCAGATCACCTCAGAAAGAAGGAAAAGTTTTAGATGAAAAAGAAAAAAACAAACAAGCAAACAATCATAGATCAGGTTTAATTCCAAGGGAAAAGTGCCAGAACCTACAAGAGATTCCATGAGAAGAAGTTGTGGAACAGAATAAGAAGGAGCAAGATATTAGCAGAAGTCAACTCCCAAGAGGCTTAGAGTACAGAGAAAAGGATAGGTGGAGCAGTTTGTTTCTCTCTTCCTCACATCTCTGGCAGTAAGCAGGCTCCTGAGCTACTGAAGAGCCTTTCTATGCTCATGAGACCAAAAGCTGCTGCCACCAGTGAATTGGAAGATTCTTGAGGACAAAGCACCAGCTTACCAGGCCCCATGGGGTGTTTCCCATCACTACAGACCCGAGCTAAGACAGCGGGTACCACATTGCTTCTCCAAGAGCCATGTACTTTTGTCCTTCCCATGGGCTTCAGCTTCTGTTTTTATCTTGCTTATTCCCATACAACATTTCTCAACTGCAGCCTAAACTGTGGGAGACATGGAGGGCCTTTGGGGCCCAGGGAATCTATGTGATCAAAGAACATGGGCATTCTGGGTGGGCTGCCTTCTAGAAAGAGAGACACAGGCAAACAGAATCCTAGCTATCATCCATTCAGACACTTTCCTTCTCTGCCCATCCCCCACCCATGGATGCCAAGAGAGACACATGAGCTAGGGCTCTCAGGAGCTGCTACTTCCCCTCTTTTGGGACTTCCATAAGGAGTAGGCCTCAAACTTTCCACCTTGAAGGCATTCAGACGAATAAGGGGTGCTAAGACTGTGAGCTCCCTGCTTATTAGCCCTCCCTGGTGCTGCTTGCCAGGCTGCTTGATCAGAAAAGGGCACACCCCAAAGAGAAGGGACACCAAATCTGCTTAAGCATCCCATAGGCAACTTGAGACCAGCACACTTCTGCCTGGTAAGGTCAGGGATTGATTATTAGTGATCTGGCACAGGCCCATGGGCCTGATTCTGGACACCCAGGACCAAATCATGTTGTTTGGGAGCATGGAGGGGAGATTTGTGAACTAATCTTAGAAGGTGAGGGAGCCCAGGTGGGCAAAACAGAAAAGAGCGTGCAGTGTGGGTCCCAGTCGTGAAAGCCACACTCTTAGCCTGGAGCAGGATCTTGGACACAAAAGCCCACAATGTGTAGCACCATCATGGAGGAGCTCAGCTAGTTTGAGCTCTGCCTGCCAGCAGTTACTGAAGGAAGACTGCAAAACAGGGCTGAGGGAGAAGAATGAAACATGCTCCCATTAGCCAGATTGTGAATCTCAGATGGCCCTGCCTCCACAAACAGATTTCCTGTCTAGGTGGGGTCAACTCAGCCCCTCCACTGAAGGTTTCCCCAGAAGATTGGGAGCAGACCTATGATCCCTGCTAAAATAGTTACCTTACCAGATTTTGTGGAGCCTGGGGGCAGATTCAACCAACCCAGCCCTACCCAGCCTCACTCCCCCATCTACCTCTGCTGTGACAGAGAATAAGGACTCACCTAAAAGTTCTGGGGCCCTGCCCACAACCTGAGGCATTTGAGTCCTTCTCCTGAGGGGCTAGAGCTGGTCACAGGTCCCCAAAATAACATTTCGGCTTGTTCCTCCTGGCAAGTGCCACCTATTGACCTGGAACTCAATTTGTGTAGCCCTGTGCAGCATTTACTGACTCAATCATACAGAGTGTGGTTGATTCTTACTGGCAAGCACCAATTACTGTCTCAGAAATTAATCTGGGCATGCCAATACAATTCACACTGTTAAGAAGACCTCAGGTCTGTGGGAAGAGAAAGGATCTCAAAGATCTCTATCCTCCCGCATCTGAGAGAGACAGGGAATCTTCCCACATACATAGCTCACTACTGCTACAGCCTACAAACAACTAGTAACTGAGAAAACCACCACATTAAGGACATCTATAACTAAGGCACCTATCCAGAATCTAGATTGCCCTCAAAGAACCAACAATGAAGGCTAAAGTTTCTTACCCAACATACGCTAAAGATACTCCTATATGAGTGGGGGGAAAGCCCCTTATAAACAAAAGAAAATCCAAAAATAAGAAGGGACAGTTGCCCCACATGAGAAGGAATCAGCAAAAGAACTCTGAAAGTATAAAAATCAGAGTTGAAGAACACTCCTAAAAGGGAACACCAACTCTCTAGTAATGGATACCATCCAAAATGAAAATATTGAAATGATAGATAAAGAATTCCAAATATGGATTATAAGGAAGCCAAACAAATTCAAGAAAAAATGGAAAACCAACTCAAAGAAACCAGAAAAACAATTTAGGAAATGAATGAAAGATTCATTAAAAAGTTCAACATATGAAAAAAAAATAGAACTTCTGGAAATGAAAAATTCATTTAAGAAAATACAAAACACAGTGCAAATTTTAAGAATAGACTAGATCAGGCAAAAGAAAGAATCTCAGAGTTTGAAGACAACAATGTTGAATAAACTCAGTCAGTCAAAAATAAAGAACAGAGACTTAAGAAGAATGAACAAAGCCCACAAGAAATATGTGATTATGTAAAATGGCCAAATATAAGAATTAGAGGCAACCCTGAAGGTGAAGAAGAAAACACACAAGAGCTGGAAAACCTGTTTGATATAATAAATTGGGTAAATATCCCTGGTCTTGCTAGAGATATAGACACCCAGGTACAAGAAGCTCAACACCTGGGAGATTCATTACAAAGAGGCAATCACCAAAACACATAGTCATCAGACTGGCCAAAGTCAACACGAAGGAGGAACTCCTGTGACCTGTAAGCCCAAAACATCAACTAACTTAAAAGAAAAACCATCAGGCTAACTGAAGACTTCTGAACTGAGATCTTACAAGTCAGAAAGGATTAGGCCCCAATCTTCAGCCTTCTTCAACAGAACAAAGCCAAGCCCAGAATTTTGTAACCTGCAAAACTAAGTTTCATTTATGAAGGAGAAATAAAGACCTTTCCGGACAAACACACACTGAGGGATATTGTCAAGACCAGACCTGCCCTACAGGAAATAATCAGAACTGCATTATACATGGATCAGCATAATAGACACCAGTGTAAAACCACACAAAAGCTAAAGATCAGAGCTCATATAAGCCAATAGCAGAACAGGTAAAACAGAGCAATAAGGTACTACCAAATTGGATGAAAAGAAACAGCATCCCACATATCAATTCTGAAAACATGAACAGTCAGAATGCCCCACACAACAGACACAAACTGGCTGAATGGATGAAAAATGGAATCCATATATATACCGCCTCTAGGAAATACATATAACCCACAAGGACTCACACAGCCTCAAGGTGAAGGGATGGAAAAAAATATGCCATACAAATGGAAACCAAAAGAAAGCAGGTGTAGCCATTCTCACATGAGTTAAAATTGACTTGAAATCAACAATAGTAAAGAAAGACAAAGAGGGTCATTGTATAAGGGTAAAGGGAACAATTCAACAAGAAGATAAAACATCCTAAATATTTTGCACTTAACACAGGAGTACCCAGATTCATAAAGCAATCCCTACTAGATGTAAGCAAAGAGATAAACAGCAGCACTGTAATTGCTGGGGACATCAACACCCCAATGACTGAACTAGACAGATCATCCAAATAGAAAATAAATAAAGATATACTGCACTTAAATGAGACTCCAGAATAAATGAGCCTAATAGACGTTTACAGAGTATTTCATCCCAAAACTACTGAATACACATTCTTCTCATCAGAAAATGATAATAATTTGATTGATCATATTTTGGCCACAAAACATGGCTCCACAAATTCAAAAAAATAGAAATCATGCCATATATTTTCTCAGACCACAGAGGAATCAAACTAGACATTGACACCAAGAGAAACAATCAATTCTACACAAAGCCATGGAAATTAAACAACCTGCTGCTGAACAATTATTGGGTCAGTAATGAAATTAAGATAGAAATCAAATTATTCCTTGAACTAAATGTCAAAGGGGACACAAGCTACCTAAATCTATGGGATTCAGCAAAAGCAGTCATAAGGGGAACATACATAACCTTTAATGCCTATATCTAAAGACAGAAAGATTACAATTTAACAATCTAATGACACATTTGATGGAACTAGTAGAGGAAGAGAAAACAAAACACAAAGCCAGCAAAAGACAAGAAATAACTGATGTCAGAGCAGAACTAAACAAAATGAAAAAGAAAAGAATAATTCAAGGAATCAGTGCAACAAAGAGTTGATTCTTTGAAAAGATAAACAGAATTGATAGATCTCTTGATAGATTAAACGGGAATAGAAGAGGAAGGTCCCAAAGAAGCTTAATCAGAAGTGAAAAAGGAGACATTAAAATTAATACCACAGAAATAGAAAGTATCATCTATGAAAACTATGAAAATCTCTACTCACATAAATTCCAAAACACAGAGAAAATGTACATATTCCTGGAAACACACAGCCTCCAAAACTCAATCAGGAAGAAATAGAACTATGAACAGACTAATAACGAGCAACGTGATTGAAGCAGTAATAAAAAAATCTCCTAACAAATAAAATCCTCAAGCCAGATGGATTCACCAAAACTATGCGGATTTTACCAGACCTACAAAGAAGAGCTGGTACCCACACTACAGAAATTACTCCATAACATTGAGAAGGAAGGAATCCTCTGCAATTCATTGTATGAAGTCAATATTACCTTGATACCAAAGTCAGGAAAGAACACAATGACAACAACAACAACAGCAAAGAACCTACAGACCAATATCCCTCATGAACAAAGACACAAAATATTAGCAAACCAAATCCAACAGCACATCAAAAAGATAATTCTATACAATCAAGTGGGTTTCACACCAGGAATGCAAGGATGGTTCAACACATGCAAGTAAATAAATGTGATTCACCACATAAACAGAATTAAAAACAAAAACCATACGATCATTTCAATAGATGAAGAGAGAACATTCAATGAAACCTAGCATCCCTTTATGATAAAAACCCTCAACAAACTATGCACAAAAGGAACATATCTCAAATTAATAAAAGCCATATATGACAAGCCCATAGCCAATATCATGCTGAATAGGGAAAAGTTGAAAACATTCCCCCTATGAACTAGAACAAGACAAGAATGCTTACTTTCACCACTTCTATTCAACATAGTACTGGACGTTCTCGCCAGAGCAATTAGGCAAGACGAAGAAAAAAAGTGCATCCAAATTTGAAAAAGGGAATTCAAACTATCTCTGTGTGTTGATAGTATGATTTTATACCTAGAAACCCCTAAAGACTCCACCAAAATACTCCAAGGTTTGATGAATGAATTCAGGTCACAAAATCAATGAAGGAAAATCAGTTTTTGTACTCACTACTACAAAAACCAGGCTGAGAATCAAATCAAG
Organism: Propithecus perrieri; assembly: GCA_963574695.1. Taxonomy (NCBI): domain Eukaryota; kingdom Metazoa; phylum Chordata; class Mammalia; order Primates; family Indriidae; genus Propithecus; species Propithecus perrieri. The sequence goes on along the minus strand of CAUYRB010117082.1, from coordinate 8,561 downwards.
AACTCAATCCCATTTATAATATCTGCAATACAACTAAAATACCTAGAAATATACTTAACCAAGCAAGTAAAAGGTCTCTACAGGGAAAACTACAAAATACTGATGAAAGAAATTAAAGACGACACAAACAAATGGAAAAATGTCCCATGCTCATGGATTAGAAAAATCAGTATCATGAAAATAACCATAATGCCCAAAGCAATCTACATATTCATTGCAATTTCTATTAAACTAACAGCATCATTTTTCACAGAAGAAAAAAATCAATCTTAAAATTCATTTGGAACCAAAAAAGACTCAGAATAGTCTAGCAATTCTAAGTCATAGCAATTCTAAGCTAAAAGAATAAAGCTGGAGACATCACATTATCTGACTTCAAATTATACTAAAAGTCTATAGTAACCAAAACAGCATTGTACTAGTTTAAAAGTAGACACATAGATCACTAGAACAGAATAGAAAACTCACCTACAATAAACTGATCTTTAACAAAGTAGACAAAAAACATACACGGGGAAAGGACACCATATTCAATATATAGTACTGAGAAAATTGGATGGCCACATGCAGAAGAATAAAACTGGACCCCTATCTGTCACCATATACAGAAATGAACTCAAAATGGATTAAAGACTTAAATACAAGACCTAAAACAATAAAAATTCTAGAAAAAATCCTTGAAAAATTTCTTCTGGTCATTGGCCTTGGCAATGAATTCATGATTAAGACTCCAATAGCAAATGCAACAAAAACAAAAATAAATAAATGGACTTAATTAAACTAAAAAATTTCCACATAGCAAGAGAAACAATCAACAGAGTAAATAGATTACTGAATGGGAAAAAATATTTGCTAACTGTACATGAGACAAAGGACTAATACCCAGAATCTACAAGGAACTCAAACAAATCAGCAACAACCAAAAACAAATAAGGTCATTACAAAGTGGGTAAAAGACATGAATAGACATTTTTCAAAAGAAGATATACGAATGGCTAAAAAACATATGAAAAAATGCTCAGCATCACTAATCACCAGGGAAATGCAAATTAAAACCCACAATGAGATACCACCTTATCCCAGTCAGAACAGTCAGAATGGCCATTATCAAAAAGTCAAAAAACAACAGATTTTGATATGGCTGTGGGGAAAAGGAAAGGCTTATACACTGTTGATGTGAATACAAATTAGTACGACCTCTATGGAAAACAGTATGGAGAGTCCTCAAAGAACTGAAAGTAGATCTAACATTTGATCCAGCAATCTTACCTATGGCTGGGTATCTACCCAAAGAAAACAAGACATTATATGAAAAAAGAGATGGTCTTACAGAGGCACACACGTGTCAAAATTGTATACTTTAAATATGTGCCTTTATATATCTATCATGAAAAACATTAAATTTTGAGCTCCTAATTACGTACTGAATTGAATATGTATTTATCTCCACTTTCTATTGAGATGCCAATAAAATGAGAGTGAAATAGTCAAAAAGATATATGCCCACAATAAGGATATCACAGGAGTATGGTGATGTAAACATTTTCTTGAAAGGTAGAAATGAGGATCTGTTAATTAAGAGAAAGACAAACCTAAATGCTCGCAAAGAAGAAAATCAATAGAAGGTCAAAAAATAGTTTCTGTCACAGAACCCTATCCCCAAATGCTCAGGAAAAGAAGGCAGTAGAAGGAAAAAAAAAAAAAAAAGCCAGAATAAGGACTGGTGCTAGAAGTAAGCAAATTGTTTGAAAAAGTTAATAGTGTAATTAGACCTGACTTGAGAATGCTAAATCTTTCTCTCACTGTCACAAAAATAGGCACCTAACCTTTCTCTGGCTTAGCACAGAGATCTGCCTTAGGCACACTTATACCCATCAAGAAGACACTGGAGCCCTTGCTTCTGGGGAAATGTCTGTCATGAGAAGAAAAATTAACAACTTCTGATATTTGAATATTCTTCTCTTTATCATTCTGAAATGTAGCCTAGCTATCAAAATCCCAGCTTCTCACATAGAAATTCCAATGGGCATTTTAGTACTTCAATCTCAAATATAAACTGATAGCTATATATTGCTAGATACATGAAGAAAACCTACATAAAGAGGACAGTACCACTGTATAAATAGTTAAGAGATTTTGTGTGTCTAAGAGAAGATATTGCACTATCAGATAAGAACAGGGTGTTATTTAGAAAAGGATCAGTAGAGAACAAGGAAATATTCTTGGGAATTAAAATTATGAGAGCCCCAAATTAATGTGTGATAACCTAAATTAAAAATGTCATAGAAAAAATGAATGTTTAAGCTGAGGCAATTTTTCAGGGATAAGATTTTGAAAAAGCTAGAGATGGGCAATATTAGAGAAATGATAAATATACTAGAGGTTAAATTTAGGAAGTACCAAGTCCATATAAAAAAGGAACTCCAGAAACATTGGATGAGGGAAAAGGAGAGGAAGAAGTTAACAAAAATTAATAGAAAAACAATTCCCAGAACTGAAGGATACATGTTTCTATATTTTTAAAGGGTTCAATGATATGTAAGATACACATTTAAATATAATCTTGAGACTTTTTTGAGCACAGAGGAATAGTCTCATAACTTTTAAAGAGAATAAATGAGTTCACATATAAAGGACTGAAATCCTAATGCCATTAGGATGCTCAGAAGTAACGCTGTGAGAGTAGAATACAGTGGAGGTAATACCATTTCAATTTCAAAGAAACATGATGTTCTTTCAAATATTCTATACTCAACCAAACCATCAATCAAATATGATTTTAAAAATTTCCCTCTCATGCACTCCTTCTCAGCAGTCATCTGAAGGATATGTTCTGTGAGCATCTGAAGGAAAACGTAGACATGGGATCTACAAAAGTGGTCAAAGGAAGATCTCTGAGGATAGTCAGAAATAACCCGATGAAAACGGTTATTCCATCTTGGAGCAGAGGAAACAAACCTCTAGAAGGGATGTCTCCAAAGGGCAAGAAAAAATTCCTGACAAGTTTAACTGCGCTGAATTGGATTTTAAACTTCTTTTGAAGGAGCATGGAAGAATCATTGAATGGTAAAGAGAAATGTAATCAACATAAAAATGCCATTACTAACTCTAGGAATAACAAAATGCTGTACAACAAAAGCAATGCATTTATTAAACATTACTTAGCTCACCTGATCCTTAATAATCTTAAGAAGATCTTTAATATTCCTTATGTCTTTAGTAGTCTTAAGAATGCAAGAAAGGTACATTCATTTATCCAATTCTTTATTATTTCATCAATTATTAGATCTATTTTTTCTTATTTTAACATCTCTGTAATGAGAATACGATTTTATAACCAATCAACAGCATTTTACAAAAGCTCTTGAACAGGCATCCTTTGTGACATAGTTGTCCTCGCCTGCACATGAAGAAATACAGTTATTAATTTTAGTGGCATGCCTGGACAACTATAACACCGGGAATTTTCAGGCAATAAACTATTTAATTACCATTTAAGGAAGAAACAAGAGCACCAGTTGTGGTCTGACAACTTACCATTGGCATCTTCTCTTAAGATCCAGAAAATGACAAGAGGTTAGAATCTTGAAAAAAATTCAAGAGATATTAGTGAAGCAGTCTTTTACAATATACTACATTTCCAGCACTCATAGTACAGAGGACAATAATATTGTTTTTGAAAACATAAAAACAACCTCATGTTGAGAAGTGATTTGTATGTCAGATTATTAATAGGAAGAAATTTTACTAAAGCCTTAGCCAATTTATTTCTATTATATTTTTCTGTAGGCAAAATTATTAAATACCATTAAAATGCATATCTAAATAAGTCAAAAAGGCTCTCAAAATAGGTATAATATAATTTTAATGGTAAGAAACCATGTGTCATAGTTTAATTAGAAGCATTTTATTTTTCTAAGTAGTAGCATAAAATAATGATGCATCTTATAACCAGGGGCAGCTCAGACTTAACTGAATCAATATCACAGTGGAGGAATAGGGATAGGGAAGGCTGCTCTTGGTGGGGCAGGACCAAGATACAGGGTCTCCATTACTTTACACAACTCAGGGGATTTTATTCATATTCCAATCTCTATATATTGTGCATCAGAATGGCAACCCAGAGTGAATGAGTTCAAATGTCACATTTCTAAGGGAGAAGTGAAAACAAAACATTTATAATCAAAATGTTAGGGAATTATAATGTAAGCACAATATTTTTAAATATGAAAGAAATTAACAGAAGAAACCTCTAAAATACTTGAAAGGCATCACTCACAGGCAATAAAAAGTCAGTCATTGACCTGCATTTTTTAATTGGAAGACTTGCAATTTATTTGTTTTTAAACTAAGCACATGGAGTCCTTTAATAAAATTTAAAAGTAAGAAATAATATAATTAAATAATTTTAACAGGACAAAAGATATTTGAATCCTTATTACATTTCACAGAATGTAGGAAAAGATAATAAATAAACACCCATATTTATGTGGACTACCTCTGTTTCCTATGAGTTTTGTTTTTCCTTTTTTTTGGTGAAAATTGACAAAATTTCAGACTGTTCACAAAATGCTTTATCTGCAAAGTAATCTGTATAGGGCACTTACACATTTGGTATGCTATTAATACATAAGAGTATAACTTTAAGGTGTTTTATCGTTAATATTAAAGATGATTTTTAGACCTTGGTAGCATGCGGAACGAACAAAGGCTTCAGCAAAATTGGGTGAGGCAGGATGGGGAATGTGAATGCAGAAAACTCGTGAAGATGCGCCAGTAGTTGATGAGAGACAGTCAGAGATAAGGACTCAGGGATGACATTGTTAGGAAATTGTCGGAGAAGGGGGGGCGACTGCAGATTTCCCTATTTTAAAAGCAGAGCATGCTTCAAATGCCCAGAGGTCTCTTACCTACTGTAAGAGAGAGTTGGATGATCACTTTTCCTTTCCTGACAAAATTGGAGGCTGTTCGAGTGATTATCCGCCATCTGTTGTCTACAGCGGTTCAATTGTTGAAGGGTCCTCTAGAAGAGGGGAGAAAGAGCTCATTCTCGATGGAAGGTTGAATGTACATTCAGAGGTAGATTCAGCTGAGTAAGTGCCCAGCTAATCCCCTTTGCACACAGGGACAAGGCTGCCACCAACTCTAATTGATTCTGAAATGAATCTGTATAGAAAATTAGAAGGTTTTGGATTCCCATGTGAGCTTCAATAAAGAGCCAGGATGTAAGCCTGACAGCTGAATGGATTCAGAAATGAAAATCTGATAAGCGGCTTAAAACTGTACTTAAGTCCAGAAATGATTTGAATGCTGTTGTTAATGGCACATTGTATGTTGTCACCTAGTTAATTATCTCTGAAGATGAGTTCTTGCAGAGGAGAAGATATGCCATTCTTCCACAGCTTTTCCTCATCACATATTTATTAACTTCCCCCCCTTTCCCCAGTATCATTACTGGAAGGCAGAAAAAAAGGATTAGGCCACTGCAGCTCCTCTGTAGCTGTCAGTTCACTGTGCCAAACTTCAAATATGAACTGTTGCATGTACTGTCACCGACATTTCCTTTTACATCTTCATTTGCAAATGAGGAGCTGACATTTGTTAGGCCTTGTATTTGCACACAGTTCCACCACATGAAAAGCAAACACTGTCACTACTGGCTACTTTGTTTATTCCTTTGCAGATACTATATGGCCTATTTAGAAATTTTCTTCAGATTTTTTTTTTTAACTAACTGAGATAGATAGTCTCAGAGCTACATGTCCTCATATTTTATTCAGGAAGCCCTCTGCAGTTTATGGAGCGTGCACTGCATTTGATAGCTATTTAAAACTGTATTTTTAAAACCGATTTGCACTTTTCTGGTTTATATTCTTTGGGTTTATTTTCCCTAGATAAATGTAGGTTCATTTCATGATTTAAGAGTTCAGGTTTCTTACTCATTGGTTTTTTTTCAATAATAGGAAAATATTTCCCACCTAATGAAAACAAAGAAGGAAATTTTAAAAGCATAATAAATTTTCCAAATATTGTTCTTGGATTATTAAAGTTTCATCTTTTCAAAAGTAGCTTGATAATGTCAACACACTTGAAGTCATTGAGACAATCATCTGTTCATCTGTTACTATTAAGCCTTTTTTTGTGAAACAGAGAGTTAAAAGCAACCTCATAAAACATATCTATGCTTGCAGGAGAGCTACATCCCAGTCTAGATAAGTGGGGGTCTATTTCTTAAGGTGGCCACCTATAGGATTGTCTTTGTGCTTAATTCCCAATTAACTGAAAATACGGTAAGGGCAAATTTTGTGTCTTCTAAAAACAACAAATCAAGATCACCTATTAGGACAGTAATGTCAACTAAGAAGAAGAAAAATGGAAAAGGTATTTCATAGTGATTAGATTATATCAATACATGCAGAAAAGGCATTTGACAAAATTCAGTATCCCTTTTTAATAAACACTCTCAACAAATTGGGTATAGAAGGTATGTACCTCAACACAGTAAGGGCCATATATGACAAATTCACAGCTAACATACTGAATGGAAAAAGCTGAAAGTTTTTCTTTAAGATCGGGAACAAGATAAGGATGCCCACTTTGATTGACTCTATTCAATATAGCACTGGAAGTCCTAGCCAGAGCAATTAGTAAAGGGAAAGAAAGAAAAGTCATCCAAATTGGGAAGGAAGAAGTCAAATTGTCCCTGTTTGCAGATGACATGACCTTATGCATAGAAAATCCTAAGAACTCCACATAAAAACTGCTAGAACTAATAAATTCAATAAAGGTGAGGATACAAAAATCTACATACAAAAACTAGTAGTGTTTCTGTATGCTTATAGCGAATTATCTGAACAAGAAATAAAAAGATCCATTTATAATAGTATCAAAAAATAACTAGAAATAAACTTAACCAAGGAGGTGAAATATCCATATACTGAAAATGATAAGAGTAAGGAAATTAAAGAGGACACAAATAAATGGAAATATCTTATATTCATGGGTTGGAAGAATTAATATTGTTAACATGGCCATACTGCCCAAAGTGATGTGAAGATTTAATGCAATTCCTATCAAAATGCCAATTACATTCTTTACAGAAATGAAAAAAAAATCCTAACATTTATAGGGAACCAAAAAAGACCACAGATAGCGAAAGCAATACTGAGTAAAAAAAAAAAAAAGCTGGAGACATCACATTACCTGACTTTGAAATATACTACAAAACTGTAGTAACCAAAATAGCATGATGCCAGCATAAAAACATACATATAGACCAATGGGACAGAATAGAGCCCAGAAATAAATTCATGCGCCTATAGCCAGTTGATTTTTGACAAGGTGCTAAGAACACACACGGAGGAAAAGACATTCTCTTTAATAAAGGATGCCGGGAAAATTGGATATCCATATGCAGAAGAAAGAAACTAGAGACACCTAGCCCTCATCATAAACAAAAAGCAACTCAAAATGAATTAAATACTTAAATGTAAAACCTTAAACTGTGAAACTACTAGAAGGTAACATAAGGGAAATGTTTAATGACACGGGGCTGAGCAAGAATTTTTAAAATAAGATGTCAAAAACAGAGGCAACAAAAGCAAAAAGAGACAAATGGGATGACATCAAACTAAAAGGCTTTTGCGCAGCAAGGAAACAACAAAGTGAAGAGCCAACCTACAGAAAGGGAGAGAATATTTGCAAACTATACATCTGACAATGGGTTAATATTCAGAATATATAAGGAACTTAAAAACCTCAACAGCAAAATTAAAATTAAGTTAAATAACCTGGTTAAAAAGTGGGCAAAATACTTCAATAGAGATTTCCCAAAAGATGACATAGGCCAAGAGGTATATGAAAATAATAGTCAACATCACTAACTATAAGGGGAAGGGAAATCAAAACCACAAAGAGATGCCCTCCCACTCCAATTAGAATGGTTATTATCAGAAAGACAAAAGAAAACAAGAGTTGGTGAGGGTGTAGACAAAACGGAACACATACACTGCTTTAGGGAATGTATGTTAGTACAGACATTATGGAAAAAAGTATAAAATTTCCTCAAAAAAATTAATGGAACTAGCGTATAATCCAACAATCCCACTACTGGATATATATCAAAAGGAAATCAGATCAATATATCAAAGAGATATTTGTACTCTCATGTTTATTGTAGCACTATTTATAATAGTCAAGATATGGAATCAACCTAGTTATTTAAGAATGGATGAATGGCCATGCGCGGTGGCTCACGCCTGTAATCCTAGCTCTCTGGGAGGCCGAGGCGGGCGGATTGTTTGAGCTCAGGAGTTCGAGACCAGCCTGATCAAGAGCGAGATCCCGTCTCTACCAAAAATAGAAAGAAATTAATTGGACAGCTAAAAATATATAGAAAAAATTAGCCGGGCATGGTGGTGCATGCCTGTAGTCCCAGCTACTCAGGAGGCTGAGGCAGAAGGATCACTTGAGCCCAGGAGTTTGAGGTTGCTGTGAGCTAGGCTGACGCCACGGCACTCACTCTAGCCCAGGCAAAAGAGTGAGACTGTGTCTCAAAAAAA
>CAUYRB010117080.1:0-17317 GCA_963574695.1 Propithecus perrieri | reverse complement strand
TTAGTTGTCCGATTAATTTCTTTTCTATTTTTAGTAGAGACGGGGTCTCGCTCTTGCTCAGGCTGGTCTCGAACTCCTGAGCTCAAACAATCCGCCCGCCTCGGCCTCCCAGAGTGCTAGGATTACAGGCGTGAGCCACCGTGCCCGGCCGGCAAATTACTTTTGATTCTCATATAAAAGCTAAAAGACAAAAGCATTAAAAATAACCATAACTTAAAATATTTTAATAATCACACAATATAAAAAGATGTAAATTGTGACATCAATAATATAAAGTGGCAACAAAGGAAAGCTATAGAGTTTTCATATATGATTGAAGTTAAGTTGTTATCAGCTTAAAATAGACTGTTATGATTATGAGTTGTTTTATATAAGCCCATGGTAATTACAAAGAACATACCCGTGGAAGATACACAAAAGAAAAAGATAAAGGAATCAGAGCATATCAATATAAAAAAATCAATAAAACACAGAGAGAATAAGAGGGACAAAAGAATTATAGGACAGACACAAATCAATTAATAAAATGGCAATAAATCCTTCCCTATCAAAAATTACAAATGAGCATTCCTTCATATGTTTATTGGACATTTGTCTGTCTTCTTTTGAAAGACTTCTGTTAGTGTCTTTTGCCCAGTTTTTAATGGGGTGGTTTGTTTTTTTCTTGCTGATTTGTTTGAGTTCTTTGTAGATTCTGGATATTAGCCCTTTATCAGATGTATAGTTTGTGAATATCTTCTCTCGTTCTTTTAGGTTGTCTCTTTGTTGATTATTTCCTTTGTTGCACAGAAACTTTTTAATTTAATTTATTTATTTTTATTGTTGCTGTATTTGCCTTTAGGGTCTTAGTCATAAATTATTAGCCTAGGCATATGTCTGGAAGAGTCTTTCCTACATTTTCTTCTAGAATTCTTATGGTTTCATGCCTTACATTTAAGTCTTTTATTCATCTTGAATTAATTTTTATATACGACAAGAGACAGAGGTCCTGTTTCATTCTTCTGCACGTGATTATCCAATTTTCCCAACACTGTTTATTGAATAGGGATTCCTTTTTCCAGTGTATGTCATTGGTTTGTCAGTTAAACTTCCCAATCAAAAAATAAAGAGTGACTGAAAGGATAAAAAATAAAAAATGACATCCAAGTATATGCTGTCTATAGATTCACTGTCTAAGATTCCCCTTAAGTTTAAGGACACACATAGGCTGAAAGTGAAGGGATGGAAAAAATATTCTATAAAAATGGCAGCAAAAAGACAGCAGATATGGCTATACTTGTATCAAACAAAATAGACTTTAAGTCAAAAATTTTCAAGAGAGACTATGAAGGACATTGTATCATGATAAAACAGTTAATTCGCCAGGAAGACATAACAATTATAAACACATATATTCACCTAACATCACAGCACTCAAATACATAAAGCAAACATTGACAGAACTAAAAGGAGAAACAGATAGCAATACTATAATAGTGAGCGACTTCAATATGCCACTTTCAATAATGGAACATTCAGAAAGAAGATTAATAAGGAAAAGGTGGACTGGAATATACTATAGACCAAATGGACCTAACAAACATAGAGAACATTCCACCCAACAGGAGCACAATACATATTATTCTAAAGTGCACATGAATCTTTCTCCAGGATAGATCACATGTTAGGTCATAAAACAAGTGTTAACAAATTTAAGAAGATCAAAATCATTCCAAGTATCTTTTCTTAATATTGTTAAAACGTCCATACTACCCAAAGCAATCTACAGAGTCAATGCTCTCCCTATCAAAATCTCAATGGTATCTTTACAGAAATAAAAAAAAAAATCCTAAAATTCATACAGAACCACAAAGGACTCTAGCCAAAACAATCTTGAGAAAGAAGAATAAAGCTGGAGGTATCAAATTCCTGACTTCAAAACATAGTACAAAGCTATAGTAACTAAAGCAGTGTACTACTTGCATAAAAAAAGACATATAGACCAATGGAACAGAATAGACAGTCCAGGAAATAAAAAAAAAAAAAAACATGCACGTTTGGTCAACGGATATTCAAAAAGGGTGCCAAGAATGCACAATGGGGAAGAATAGTCTCTTCAACAAATGGTGTAGGAAAACTGGATATCCACATGCAAAAGAATGAAATTGGAACCTTATCTTACACCATAAATAAAAATCAACTCAACATGGATTAAAGGAGTTAAACATAAGACCTGAAATTGTAAAACTTCCAGAAGAAAACATGGAGGGAAAACTACATGATTCCTTGGATATGACACTAAAAGCATGACCAAGAAAACAGACAAGGAGAACTACATCAACCTAAAAAGTTTCCACACAGCAAAAAAACAAACAATTAACAGAATGAAACAGCAGTCTATGGAATGGGTGGAAATTTTTGCAACCCATATATCAGATAAGGGGTTAATATACAAAATATAAAAGGAATTCCTTCAACTCAATAGCAAAAAACAACCCAATTAAAAATGGGCAAAGGACTTGAATAGATATTTCTCCAAGAAGACATACAAATGACCAACAGGTATATAAAAAGATGCTCAACATCACTAATCATCAGGGAAATGCAAATCTAAACCACAATGAGATATTTCCTCACACCTGTTAGGACGGCTATTATCTAAAACAAAAAGATAACAAGTGTTGGTGAGGATGTGGAGAAATTGGAACAATGTGGAAAAATCAGAACCCTTGCATGCTGTTGGTGGGAATGTAAAATGGTACAGCCACTGTGGAAAACAGTGCAGAGGTATCTCAAAAAATTAAAAATAGAACTACCATGTGACCCAGCAATCCCACTTCTGTGTATATATCTGAAGGACACAAAATCAGTATCTTTAAGAGAAGATATCTGCACTCTTATGTTCATTGCAGCACTATTCACAATAGAAAAGATATGGAAACAACTCAATGTCTATCAATAGATGAATGGATAAAGAAAAGGTGGTGTGCATATGTGTGTGTGTATACACATATACATACATGTACAATGTATATAACCATTGTATATAGTTGCCAGGGGAGGGATGGGGAATTGGGAAGTTACTAATCAACGAGTATAAAGTTTCAGTTATGCAAGATGGTTAAGTTCTAGAGATCTGCTGAACAACACTATGCCTATAGTTAACAATATTGTATTGTACATGTAAAAATTTAAGAGGATAAATCTCATGTTAAATGTTCTTACCACAATAAAAAAATAAATATTTTTTATCCAAAGCATACTGGAGGGGAAATATAATGTGGTAAATGTTATGATGTGGATGACACATGGTGCTAAGGTAACATTTTACCTGATCTTAAAGTATTAGGAGTTTTCCCAGAGGAAGTGATGTCCAAATAGAGACCTGAATAATGAGTCTGATTTTGCCAGGGCATACGCTGTGAAAGGGTGGAGAAGAGAGTGGGGAGGAGGAGTTATGGGGACTTATTTCAAGACCCAGAGGTGAGAAAGAGAATGTTCTAGTCATAGAACTACAGGAAATTCACTTTGGATGGAACTTAGTCTTTGGGCAAAAATAACGACAGAGCAGAATAATGAGATAAGCTGGTGCCGTATTATTTAGAGCCTATAAACCATGGGAAGGACTTAGACTTTATTATGAAGACAATGAAAATCCACGAAAGAGTTGGAAGCAAGGATATACATGTATACATGTTTTAGAGGAATTACCACCACATGGAGATAATAAATGAGAAAGAGCAGCTGTCACAGTAATCCAAGAAAGAAATAATAAGGGCAGTAGCAGTAAGGATAGACCTAATTAGGTGGATTTAAGAGATACTTAGCAGGTAGAATCAACGAGCCTTTGCGATTTACTGCATGCATGAGATAAGGAAAGGCAAGAAAGAATGAACAATAATACCTAAGTGTCTGGCCTTAGCCACTAGGTAGACAGTGCTATTCGCTGATATGGAACAGAGAAAGCTGGCAAGGTAGGGTATGGGGAGCGAGATGAGTTCACTTTTGGATTATCAGAGTTGAATATTGTTGAGATATTCAAATGGATATTTCCAGTAGCTAGTAGTATGATATTCAGCTGAAGAGAAAGATCAGGGATGGACCTATATATTTTAGAATCACCCACATAAAGATAGTCGATCAAGACAGGAAGGTGGGTTCATACAAGGAGCCTGGATAGACTAAGCAAAGAAGATTAAAACTTTAGTGATGAGAGTCTAAAGAAAACTGCAGAACAGTACAGTGGTTTTCTCTTATCCCCATGGATGCCTCAAACCATGGGAAGTACTGAACCCTACAAGTACTATCTTTCTTCCCTATACACACATATCGAAGATAAAGTTTAATTCATAAATTAGGCACAGTAAGAGATTAAAAACAATAACTAATAACAAAATAGAAGAATTATAACATCATGCCAGCATCACTACTCTCCCACTTTGGGGCCATTATTAAGTAAAATAAGGGTTCCTTGAACACAACTGAGATAGCACAACAGTTGATCTGATAACCAAGACCGAGCGACTAACAGGCAGGTAGTGGATACAGCATGGATACACTGGACAAAGGGATGATTCACATCCCGGGCAGGACAGTGCGAGATTTCATCACACTACTCATAACAACTCTCAACTTAAACTTTAGGAATTATTTATTTCTGGAATTTTCCATTTAATATTTTCAGATAGCAGTTGACTGCAGGTAACTGAAATCATAGAAAGAGAAACTGGGTATAAGGGGGAACTACTGTAGCTTGAGAGAATAGATTAATGAGAGGAGGAGAGTGGATGAAGTTAGGAACCAGGGAAATAGAGCATCTCCAGAAGGCAGGAATGGTGATAAGTGCCAAGTGATGGAGAGACAGGTCAGGTAGAATAAAGCCTGAGAAGTATCCACTGAGTGGTTTGACAAAGAGGCCACAGGTGACCATGTGGATTCTGGACACATCTAAGATGATAGCAAGATTCATGGCAAAGAGCAAGACTGAGACAGGTGCTAAAAGCTTTTAGTGATTGAGAGGGAATAATCAGAAGTTGTTGCTAAATGACAGAATGGAAGAAGTACAAGGGTTTTATATAAGAATGGGAATGCACTTGTAAATTAACTTTTAAAGTCATGTTAAATCTGCACTGCACATTAACAATTATCTATCACAAAGAATATTTTGCTTCTATCTTTTCTTGAAAGCAATTAAAGGGCATTTTTTATTTCATTCTGTAAAGTAAAAAGATATTCCTATGGCTCTGTTGTGCTTTCTTTGATTAGTGGTGCTGTGACATTAACAGCTGAAACAGTTTTATTGTATCTTTTTATATTTCCGCTTGCAATATAATTCTTACTTCCCAAAGTAAAATTCAAACTCATTTCTTACTAAAAGGATATACATATAAATCTATGTGTCACACAAAGCTCACGAGGAAGTGTTAAGTGGTTTTAGTAAGAATTATTTGCTGATGTGCAGGCTGCAGTAAAAACTGCCAAGTCTGGAAAGAGTTTTAAATGTAGGTACTTTCTTATGCCTTACTGAAACAGCATTATGCCATTATTCCTAAATTAATGTGGTATATGCACCTATAATATGATGACTCTAAGAATTCGTATTGTGCTAAAGAAAGAAATTTTTAAAATTCTGCAAAGGCTTTTTTAGCTACCCTATAGGCAGAATAGTATGAGAAGTAGCCTACATTTAACTTTCTTTCAGCAGTTTTTTCAAGCTGAACATTTTTCTTTCTTAGAACAAATATTTAAAAATAAGTTTTAGGCAACAAATCAGAGAATTATATAGTTGGAAAAAAATTAAGATGTTCCCTGCCAATTACTTTTTCATTCATCACAAGTAGAACTTCAAACCATCCCCAAAAGACAACCATCCATCTGCAGAAGAAAATTCGACAAACTTCTTTTGTCATGATGCTTGCTTGATGTTGAAAAGTCAAATATGCCAGATGTTCTCCTTGGAGACTAATAAGTTCCACTTGGGTGCCATACTTACAGTTAGGCTAGTCCTTTAAACTGGAAATCAAGACCATATTAACAGACTTGAAAAGAAATAGCTGGCTAAAATTCATTGTTCTGCTTACTGCAAGGATGTTGTTAGAAATGTCATTGAGGATGTTCTCTACATTTAACAGGGTCTTCTTTATGAAAATTCACAGGAAAAATTCTCTGGTTTCAATAAAAAAGTATCAGCAGTGCTCCTTCCAAATACATGCTATATAATATATGGCCTCTATGCCTGAGATTGAGTCCTTTGTTTATTATTTGCTAATATTCTATGGGGCTGCTTTAAAGTCTCTCTACCATCAGCATGGAAGAAGATATCCAGAAGAACACAGGGAAGAAAATAAAATTAGTGCAGAAAATGAAGGACAATATAGGAAAAACTCCTACTCATCATACATAGGGATTTTGTGGCCATTCCGGATATGTGTGTGTGTGTGTGTGCCTGTGTATTTTTCTCTCTGAACATCTTCATCACAAGAACACACTATTTTAAAAACAACGTATTGGTTATCTATTGCTGGGGAATAAATTATCACAAAAGGTATCAGTTTAAAACAGAAAGTATATATTATCCCACAGTTCCTGCGAGTCAGGAATCTGAGCACAATTTAGCTGGGTCCTTGGGCTCAGCATCTCTCACGAGGCTACAGTATCACGTAGGCAGAGGATACAATCATCTGATGGCTTGATCTGAGGAGGATCTGCTTCTAAGCTCCCTCACATGGTTGAGGGCAGCCCTCAGGGCCTTGTGGCTGTTGTCTGGAGACAGTTGCTCGCCACGTGTGCCTCTCCATAGGACTACCATACTCCCACTGTGGCGGTGTGCTTCCTCCAGACGAAGGTCTCTGAGAGAGACAGCAAGAGAGGGCAAGCAAGACAGAGGCCAGCCTAACCCCGGAAGTAGCATGCCATCACTTCGATCAAATTCTATTCATTAGAAGGGAGCCACTGGGTCAACCTATACATAAAGGGAAAGGAATACACAAGGGTTGGTTGGGATCATTGGTACCAAGTCAGAGGCTGCCCATGACACAGTTACAGTAATTTTCTCACATTACAGGGACTCTTCTTTATTAGTGTTGAAATGTGAGGTGAAAAACATAGGGCATGATAGGTTTTCCTAACCAAATTTTCTTAAACCCTCATGGGTGCAGAAAATGCAATCGAATTGGTGAATTAGTCCTTAACTTTGACAATTCTTTTGTCAAACAGTGAGGCCTTTTCTGAGGTGTCACTATGAATATGGATTCCTATGACTGTATTTTTGCTTAGTAACTCATTCATACTACATATTTAGCCTGATACAAATTATTCCTGGAAAATAGTTTTTATTAATACCTTAAAATAATCTTAAGATAATTAGTACTGAACATGGCTACAAATTAGTTACAACTGGGCAGGAATACTCAGTGCACATCAAGGCCAAGATTTCCTTCTAGAGCATGGCCAAAGTAATTCTCTTTCCCTCCTCATCTCACTATTCCTTCCTAATGATTTTAGGTATGGTGACCATATATTTAAATTAGCCCTGGGCATTGCAGTTTATGCCTTTTCTTGTGTGTTATTATTAACAACACTTCCTTTCACTTTCAAAACTGTCCTCATTTTGATAACAAATTACAAAGCCATCCTATTTTTAGGTAATGTTTTGCATTATTTTTCTTTATTTATGCCCTGGTTTTTATCAGGATTTGTTTTAGGAGCTGTGGAGAATGGAATAGACAGAGTACCTCTTATCCTCTTCTTTTTCTGGTGGGAAATGTTCAAAGAAAGAGAAAATTGATATTGAAAGAGTTAAGTGCTCATTGCTGACTCTTCCTAATCTCTTAGTTCTAACAGTGGTGTACATTTGACTTATATTTAATAAAAGGCTCAGACCACTGAGCAGAATTTGAACAGATATATTTGGCAAGGATAAAATACGCCTAAGGAGAACATCAAAAAAAAGGAAACAAAATCCACAGAAAAATGTAGGCAAGACTGTTTTGACTCCCTCTCTATCCTTCGGGGCAAATGAGAACTTCCCAGGTCACCATAAGAGTTGGCAGAGCAATCCACACAGCAAGTGGCTCCAATCCAAGCCAGTTTACACAGATCACAATTTTCCAGTCCACTGCTTTTTCTGGGCTATGATGGAAGACATTATATAATACGTGACTTACCATCCACCCTGACTTCATCCAACATCAGGGAAATACATGCTATGTGCAGTGCTATGCCCAGACGCTTTCAAGATCAGGCTCGATTTAATTTTTCTTTTTCTTTATTGTTCACTCAAATTCTCCCCTTCATGACCTCATCCTTTGCCTTTAGCAAACTCCTCTCCTAACTTCCCCAGAAGTAGGAGTTGACTTGAACACTTCTCTTTCTACCTCCAATTTTTACCTCACTCACACTGTACTATTACTAGCATGGGAAATGAGCCCTGTTGCCAGGGCAACCAAGAGGAGTACAAAAGTTCAGCCACAGTTGGAGCCTCTATTCTATAATTGATCAAATTCTGACTGTGTTCTTGACTCATTTCAATTTTATAGACATAAGAAGGTAAAACATTTTATAATTCCTTTGATTTCTCACACATATTTTGTCCATATCTCCATAAGGTCCCACTGACCTGTACCTTTTGTATTGAATTCACTAACTTAATTTATTTATTTCTATTAACTAGGGATAATATTCAAAGAACCAAAATAGCATGAGAAGTATCAATCACAATGGATGTATTCACCAAATCAGAATATATATAGCACGAGCTTTAGATAAGAACTGAACCAGAGCATACTAGTCAGTCACCCATCAGTCCAGCGTCTAACTAATCTAGATACCTTGCCTCCCTCATATGAAATGCATTTCTCCTCTGTTCAATTATTGCATGCTTTAATATCTGGATTGGCCACCTGATAGTATCACCACATATAATTGGATAAGAATTAGATTTTAATATGAAACGCATCCACGCCTTTTATGTCAAACTATAGGTATGGTGATTTTTTCAAAAGTCATTGTCTATATTTCCTTCATAGGAAGAAAGACACCTTGTGTTAGAAGGCGGAGCAGGATGTTAAAGGCATGGTGCATAGGAAGAAGTAGGATATGAGAAAGTAGATAATTGCTTAGTAGTTGAGGTAGGAGTGGTCCCATGTGGTAGTCAGTAGTGTCGCTCTTGAAATGTTTCTGGTTCTCCCCCTTCCAAGCACATAGTATGGTTGCATTTATCATCCCCTTGCGCTTGGGTAGGGCTAAACAATTAGTTCTAATCAGAGCTGTGAGCAGAAGTGATGTACGTCACTTCCAGGCAGAAGAATGTTCAATTACTGCTTTGAGTCTTCCTGAAAGCTACCAGCAATCGTCCACATTACAGCTGCTATTTCAGCCTTGATCCCAGAGGGAGGGCGACTAGAAACAGAGCCCTCTAGCTAACTCAGAATGAAAATGTCATAAGAGCAAGAAACAAACTTTGTTGTTTTAAGATACCAAGATTTTTGGATTTGTTTTCGAGGCATAATCTAATCTATCCTCACTGATATATCTTAGTTTTAAGATCTTATCCCTGGGGTCTCCTGTTTAGAATCCTAATTCTGAGATACCTACTTTAATGGTTCTTAACATGGAGTCCATAAACCCTCTCATATTGTATACAAAATTTGGGAGGCTGCGGGGAAGAGGGTCCAGAGTGTTCATTAAATTTTGCAAAACTCTTGACTTTAGGTCCACCTTATTGCTAATTCCTAAGTAATCCATGAGTTTAATCTATAATTACAACCTTGACTTGGATCTTCTAGTCCTAAATTCTTACCTTGTCTTTGTAATCCATCATCACTCATTGTCTTGCTATGACAAAATGTGGCCATGACCTACTTCCTGAACCAGTTCTGGATACTTGTTTAATCTCCAAGAGATCTGTCTTTAAATTATAACTGCTGATTGGTGCCCAATGTAGGTGCTCAGAAACTATGTTTTTAATCAATGAGGCTGAGATCAGAGAGAGAAACAGAGTCAATGGCTCTGGCTCTGTGTGAAACCTTGTTCCTAAGAAATATAAGGAGAAACGGCTATTATAAATTTTAATTAAGAATCCTCCCAAAGCCTGAAAGATCTAGGTATTAAGTGAATTCCCTGGAAGCAATTCACCGAATGGGTGCACAAGTATAGTTTCTCTACTAATTTAGGTCATTAAATTTTCATAAACTTATCCTAAACTGACTCTACTTTAGATGATGTAGTAAAGTGATAATCAAGGCCATTCTCTCCTTTTAAAATCATTTAAGGAGCTGAAATTTCCTAGCAGCTCATCTCTTTTCTGTTAAGCCTTATATTTACTTGACATGATCTCCACAGAAATATCACATCTGTTGCTCCTTTAACTTCGCCTATGAAATCCTGTTCACTTCTCAGTTCTATGAACTGTACATTCACATATTCCATTAAGATGCCTCTGTAAGGTTCAGAACCTATCTCTGTGTTCTTACTCATAACTTCTTCATCATCAATGATTTATTTGGGATACTTAGCTTTAAGTTTGTACATGAAATTCCATAATAAAAGTAAATGCTTCAATCAATAGATTTTATTCCCTAAATGGATATTACATATGCATATATAATAGTATATTGAATAATATATACTGTTATATAATATATATTTATACATATTAAAATAATAGAATATGCCTGTATGGATCATATATGAACCATATTGAGGCAATCAAATCTGCTAATTTTTTTGCTAAAAGAGTATAAGCATTTGATATGTGATGTGTATATTCTTTCCTGTTACTATATAGGATGCCAAACAATTTATGTTTTGCAACATACTTAGGAACTATCTTCCTAATCTTCCAAAATATATATTTTAGGGAGAGAGAATTAAACTATGTAGGCTACAAAATATACATTAAAATCCAATACTCCCTTTTCTTTCTTCATATTTTGTTTTAATTTTCATATCTTTTATCATAAAAGACGTTTTTTTAATTAGGTAAGGATATGCATTTAATATGTTACTTAAATCAGGATCGGCCTTTCAGTGTCCCACTTCTTTTGTGATTATTGCTCACTGTAACCACCAACTCCTGAGCTCAAGTGATCCTCCTGCCTCAGCCTCCCACGTATTAATAGCTAGTGTTACAGGGGCCAACAGGCCCGGCTAATTTTTTTGATGTTTTTTTAGAGATAGGGTCTCAGTATGTTGCCCAGGCTGATCTCAAACTCCTGGGCTCAAGCAATGCTCCCACCTTGGCCTCCCAAGTATCTGGGATCATAGGCATGAGTCACCGTGCCCAGTTCATGAGTTTCCCATTTCTAAAGAACTTTAATGAGAACTTTAATATTGCAAATACTATGCTCTTCCAGGTCCTATAATTCCATGTCTCTGATACTAACTTAATTAATTATGTTATATAAGTAGAGTGTCAGGGTGCCCTAGTGGTAGCCTGAAGAAAACTGAAATGGTATCTCATTGTGGTTTTGATTTGCATTTCTCTAATGATTAGAGATGTTGAGCATTTTTTTATGTGTTTACTGGCCATTATTCTGTCTTCTTTTGAAAAGTTTCTGTTCATTTCCTTTGCCCATTTGTTGATGGGGTCGTTTGATTTTTTCTTGTTGATTTTTTTGAGGTCTAGATAGATTCCAGTTATCAGCCCTTTATCAGATGTGTAGAGAGCAAATATGTACCCTCATAATACCCTGAAATAAAAAAAAAAAAGAAAACCGAAATGAAGAGAAGTTAACCAATTCAAACGTGATTCTCCCTTTAATAAAGGCACAGGCAACTCACTTGAGCCCACCAGGAAAAAGCCTTTATCCTCCTGACCTAGTGCCAAAAGGGTAAAAGAGGTTGTAGACATTCCTAACTCAGCAGCAAGGACAGTGCATATAACTGTGCTGCAACTGATAACAGGAAAATATTTGAATAATGAAATGTTTTATTAATAGAATATTCTTTACCATTTTTCATCAATCCCTCAAGAATACTATGGGGTTTTTAGATAACAAATGGGATAACTTGTCACAGAAATGTCACTTTCTCAGATAGTGTTGGGCCATCTCTTATTAATTTATTAAATAGACTATATAACTTTTGGTAAACCTTAAGCCTCATATACATCAACTTCCCATGTCTGGAAGGTAATTATTTCCTGTGTGTTCACCATTGGAAAGAAGGAATTGAAATGGAACTTAGAGATACTCATTATTATGTGGGCCCTGGATGATAAACACACACACACACAGAGACACGCACACACACAAGCATGCACAAATATGGACCGCTATGTCATTAACTCCCATCTCATCCATAATTTCATCAAATTTTCCCTCTTTTTAAAAAGGTCAAAATTAGCAAATATTTACTAATTTTAGTAACTTATATGCTTCATTTCCTCTTCCAAACTCTAACGAAATATTATATTAAATTTTTGTATTTACTTTTCACTGATGAAAATAAATTAAGAAACTGCTTATGTATATTCATAAAGATGTGTTCTGAAAGCATTCAAGCCAGCTGTCATCTATTTCATGTACTAACTTCACTCCTTAAGTATTTTTAAGATTACATATTTATATGCTATAGCATAGGAAATTTATGTTTATTGAAAACCTACTGGTGCCAGGTATTCATTCGGGCATTTTCCATTAAATTAATAATTATTATAGCTGCATGATAATAATATGATATTATTGCCACAAATTAGACCATTGTATTATATTGGCCAAAGTTATTATTAAAGCAATTAATAGTAATAGAGAGCAAAAGTGCTTGAGAAACTAAAATATATATTTTTTGTTATTATAACAGCTACTAACATTTATCAGGAGTTCATTATATGGTGGCCATCACTTCAATTGTTTTGCATTCATTGTCTTCTGTGATTGTCACAACAACCCTAAAGTGAGTACTAATAGCCCCATTTTACTCTGAAGAAATTGAAGCTCAGAAAGTGAAGTTTACCCAGAGTCACGTGGCTAAAGTATGTCAGGCCAAAAGTCCATGTCTTTCTACTACACCACACTGCCTCCCATACAAAACGAAGTTAAAGGTAATCAAGGTTTACAGCAACCTTAAGTTTAGTTTGTTTCTCCACTTTAGAAGCATACATTCCCCCAGATTAATGATGATGATGTCAAGTATAGTGATACTAATAACAACCCTCTAACAACTCATTTCTAAAAAATGAGGAAACTGTCTAACTTTTCAGCATTATTTTTGCCAGTATGTAGCTAAGATGGGGCCAACATCCAGGTATTCCAATTCATGGATCAGGATTTCTCTCCTTTTTAACAAGCTGATAAAATATTTAATGAGCTATTTGGAGTAAGCAACTACGAACAATGATCATAGTACACCTCTTAAATGTGTCAAATCAATGTTGATTCTGGACAGATAATAATGCAGTCCCACAGAATAAAAAGGATGCAACACTGATTATGTTTTTCATTAATATTTTAAAACTTCATTAATTCAGACAACACTAACTGAACTTGTGATAATTTGGATATGCTGTGTTATTTTTGCCTTTGTACTATCAAAACCAAGTAATGCAAAATCAATAATATTAAAATCTGCTTTCTGCCATATTGCTGCTTCCTCTGGCTAAATAAGTCTCAATCTTATTCTCTGTCTCTCTCTCTCTCTCTCTCTCTCCCTCCCTCCCTCTCTCCCTCCCTCCCTCTCTCTGAGGCCCCACTGGGCCAACCCTCTTGACCAGACTCAGCCATTCATTTACAGCTTTTCTTCTCACCAGCCCATTCTGGGCAACAAGATCTGCCCCTTACTCCCAGCCTTAGTAATTAATTGTGCTATTATTGTGAATTAATCGTACAAGCAAGTCAATGTTTAGCCTAATTAAGAGTGAAGCCAACAAATTATCTAAAGCACCACTCTAGCAGAATTAGCATCCAGCCTTGTATGAGCAGCCAATCAAGCTTCTCAGCTATTGACTCAAGTACTTCTGGGCCTCATTAAACCTTACAGCTCAGCTCCCTTCGTACTCTGGCTTCTGAATCCTGCCTCAGTCATCCATCCTTTACCCATCCCTAAATGCAGTGCTTAATTATAGGCACTGGAAATAATACTGTATCTCTTTTGTTAATTTACTACAATCCAAACTCATAGCTTTGTATTTCAGTTGTTTTGTGAGTTTAGGTCGTTTATAGTTTAACATTATTAAAGACTATTTAATATTTTTCTTACCATTTCCCAAAATCAATTTAGTATCTTTAAAAACAAAAGCACAAACATTTCTTCCTTAGAAAGAAGTTACCAGTGTAAACAAACAATGGCCAGAGGGCAACCAATTTTCTACTTGAAGAACAAGAACAAGTGAAAATCACAGTTCTTGACAGTAAAAACATGTACCTGGGCTCCTACTTCTAGATGAGTGGTAACTAGAAAGAGAAAAAAAGTTTGTGTAAGGAATCTGAAAGCATTACTGAAGATATTGAAAATAGTGAACTTAGCAAAAAAATGTTTGGAAAAAAACTACTGCCTGGAGTGAAAGTTTGCCTTGAATTTTTCCCATTAAAGAGTAATTCCGCCATGGGGAAAATAATATGCTGAAATCTACACCTCTGACAATAGAAATTGAAGCTATAAATCAGAGATTCTTTTCTGATACAATGTGTGGACACACTCATGGATCAGAGCATTGGTCATTCTTTAAAAAAATGAGGATAAATATAAGAGTTCCAGAGGCTAAGGCTTAAATCAGCTATGTGCATGGACTTTAGATCTTCAACAATTTCACGCAGCATGCCAAGTCTATACCAGTCTCCCACTTGTTTAGTTTTCCTATTAATCCTTGCTGGTTTCTGCTGCTCACTCAATATACAGAAACTATGCATTTTAGATTTTAGGAAAGCGTCCATTTCAAATATTCTGTCCTGCCACCTCCCTTGGTCCAATCGCCATACTAAGGATACTCAGTACACTCAGAGGAGTTCTCCATAAGATTTCTCACTAAAGGAAAGGAAACAGAACAGACAGAGTCTATTCCATTTCCAATATATCCACCACCTAATTCATATCTTCATTTTGTTCAGGTCCTAAATATGAACACTAATACTTATTTTCAAAATTGCCTGTATCACTTTGCCTTATTTCTCAATTTTTCTCTGCAAAACTTAACAAATAGATATATTAATTAATATTTATAACAATTCTCTAGAAAAGGCTTTGTAGCAGGAAAAAATTGATTAACACTAGAAAAACATCAGCTTTTTCATATCCTGCCCTAAATAGGCGCACTCTTTGGAAACATTCCAGTTCGCAGAGGAATTTTTATCAGTGAGTCAAATGTCTAACATCCTCAGGTGCTAAACACAATACTTACCATAGTAATACTGGAATAAGGCTACAAACATAGATGTATATGTATGCATATAAATGTTTACATATACCATTATTCAAACCTGTTTTGAAACACAAAGTTTACTTTTTAAAGGGGTCAAGCACATCACAAAAAAATACGCGCTTATTATAGAGTTCACTATGCAGATTTCTTCAAAAGCCCATTAGCAACAAGGCAGGCAAATATTTCAACCCTAAGTTTCAGAAATTCAGAAGGGGGAAGATTTCCTTCTTTTCTGAGAAGAAAACCCCGTGATTCTCTGAGACAATCAGTGCTGAAAACATGCCTTTTGCTGCCATCAAGTGGCTCTTCTCGGAACATTCTTATGAACATCAACCGTGATGTGCTAGCTTTATTTCCCCACCACTTCATTCCTCATGCATTATGCATGGATCACCCTTTGGGGAACAGGAATATTTGAAAAGACCAAGCAAGCCTTTCCTAAATTAGGACTTTCTAGTATGGATGCTATAAAAATTACATTGCTAAGAAATTCTTCAGAAAGACAACTTCAAAAAGTGTTCAAAGTGTCCAAAAACTAAAAATCCTTCCCAGCCCTATGTGACTTGCTCAGTTTCCAGTCAGTCAGTAAAGACCTGGGCTTTGGAGCACATCTCTCTCATTAATACCACACAAAGAATTTCTAAATAGACTGGCTTTAAGACATTAGTTGAACACAAAGGAAAACGGAAAAGTTATTCAGAATTATTTGTAATCGAGTCAAATCCCATTACTGTGGGGGAAAATGGTTCCGTGTTTCCTTTCTACTAGTGTCTCATTTTCTCGAGACTTATTCCTGGGTGTAAATAGCGCAGCATACTTTATAGTCACTGCAAAAGTTCAACTGTGATTACTACATAAACCCCATTCTAATTTAGTAAATTCCTCTTCCTCTTTTTTAATTTTGAATATCTTGCCTTTTTTTCTCCCAAGAGATGGTTAATTAAACTGGTAGTATAATTGAAGGAAAAAGGAAAATTTCTACTTTAAGAACAAAAAGAGACAAAACGCTGTGGCAGCAGCCCCTTCATATTCTGAGAAGGCAGCAATTCAGACGCTTGGGTTCTCTTGACTGGAAAATGCATTAATGTGATTTTTGTTTTGAAAAGAAAAGCCTCAGATAAATCAAAGTGGGCAGAAGTTGAGGCAAAAGAGAACTAAATTGCTCTAAATAATAAAACAGAGGAATTCTGCAAGTTATTGGTGGGGGAGGGGGCTCCAGAGAGAAGAATCTGACACTGGGAGAAAAGAATAGCCAGGGGCGTTTTGGGGGTTCCAAAATTTAAAGGAAACTGTATATTAAAACCACAAAACTGTGCCTGTGGTTATGACATGAATTCCCTGGGAGAATTTCCCCACCAAGGCCCAGTTTAATCCTGTGCTAGTGATTATGTGCTTTCTGTTGAACCCTTCCTCTGCAGCCCTTTGCAGGACCATCTAATATGGGGACTTCTATTTCAATCTCTCACCTAATACGAGCCCAAATCCTCGTGTCTGGTCTACTTGAAAGTTGAAACTCAAGTCCCTAAGTTACTGCCTCTGAGCATCAACAGTTCATAGTTTTACTGCCCTGGTTTTTAGATCCTTCTTCATTTTTTGTCTTCTAGGGTTTTTCCTGACCTTTGAGTAAGCTCAGCTATATAGTTCAAAAGAGTTTATTAGGCTGTATTATATTTTCCGGCAGTTCTAAGGATTTTGTAGTAAGAGAGGCTTCAGGTTTCTTAGTCTGCGACTTAGTAAAAAAAGAAGTTGCTCATCAATTGTGTTCGCAGCCGCCGCCGCGCCGCCATCGCTCTCAAACGCCAGCGCCGCCTCTCGCTGGCTGAGCTCCAGCCCAAGGAGAAGGGGGTAAGTAAGGAGGTCTTTATACCATGGCTCGTACAAAGCAGACTGCCCGCAAATCGACTGGTGGTAAAGCACCCAGGAAGCAACTGGCTACAAAAGCCGCTCGCAAGAGTGCGCCCTCTACTGGAGGGGTGAAGAAAC
>CAUYRB010117077.1:0-11365 GCA_963574695.1 Propithecus perrieri | reverse complement strand
ATAAAATTTGATGTCTATCTCACATGATCTACAAAAATTAATTTAAAATAAGTCACAGACCTAAATTTAACACATACATACATATATATGTGTATACTTTAGAAGAAAACATAGGCCTAAATATTCATAACCTTGGATTAGGCAACAATTTCTTAAATATGACGCTAAAGTATAAGCAACAAAACAAAAAAAATAGATAAATTGGACTCCATTAAAACTCAAATCTTTTGTGCTTCAAAGGACACCACTAAGAAAGTGAAAAGATAATGTATAGAATGGGAAAACATATATGCAACTAACATATCATAGATCTGATATTAAGGAGTAGTATGAAGAGTATAAAAGGATTCTTATAGTTCTACAATTAAAAGACAAATAATCCAATTTAAAATTGGGCAATAGATCAAAAATAATATAGTATAAATGGCTAATATGTACACTAAACGATGTGCAGGAGATGACCGGAGCGCTGCAGGCTCCAACCTGGGGGGCTTTGGGCAACTACTTCGGCAGGTTCTGGAGGGGACAGAGAGACCTTCATGGTCCCTGGGCTGCTGGAACTGACCTCCGCCCGTATGACTTGGCATCTGCGCAGTCCCCGAGCCTGCAGAATAGCCTGTAGCCTGTTTGGCCATGACTCTGCCCTCCAGGTCAGATCAGCCCACTGCCCACATGGACCTGCTTCTGGCTCTGAGCCCCTGCTCAAAAGCCCTACTTCTGTATCCTCCCCAGTCCTGGCTCTGAGGCTCTCATGCAAGAGCCCACGGTGCCACCCTGTGGCTTCAGAGTTCCCACCAGGCATGGGACACAACACATGAGATCCCAGCATTGTACCTAGACCCCAAGACTTCACCCCAGAGCCTCCACAACTGCCTCAGGGCCGGCAGAACTGCTCCAAAGTCCCATACCCCACTAGGGACCCCCAGCCTCAAACTGTCAGTGCACTGGGAGCTGGTTCAGCAAGTGCCCACAGCCAAGGAACCAATGACCACTGCCTAGAAAGCCTCACACAACTTCCACTGTCACTTCTGTGGGGAAACCCTGGGCAGAACAATCCCCACAATACCAGCCTCCATGGAGAGGGTCTTGTGCAGCCCCCAACTCGAACTTCCTGAAAATATCTGGTGCACAATGCAACATCAAGCACAAAGATCATTTAGCACATGCTACCACAGTGGCAATCACAAGTGAATAGTCCTAAGTCTTTTCCAGATAAGCAAACAGTGAAGGAATTTGTCATGACCAGACCTGACCTGCAGGAAATACTCAGAACTTCATTATACATGAATCAGCACAATAGATAACCACCGGTTTAAAATCACCCAAGAAAGCAAAAGCTCACAATTCCTATAAAACAATAGCACAAAG
Organism: Propithecus perrieri; assembly: GCA_963574695.1. NCBI lineage: Eukaryota > Metazoa > Chordata > Mammalia > Primates > Indriidae > Propithecus > Propithecus perrieri. The sequence continues at coordinate 9,997 of CAUYRB010117077.1, read as the reverse complement.
GAGAAAACAAAGCAGTATGGTACTATCCAACATGATGAACAGAACAACAACCCACATATCAATTCTACCTCTTAATGTTAACAGTTTATATGCACCACTCAAAAGATATAGAATTTCCGAGTGGATGAAAAAACACAACCCAGGTATCTGCAGGAGACATATCTAACCCACAAGGATGCACACAGGCTCGATGTGGAAAGATGGAAAAATATATGCAAATGTAACTCAAAAGAGAGCAGGTGTAGCCATTCTCATATCAGACAAAATTGACTTTAGACCAACAATGGTTAAGAAAGACAAAGATATTTGTAAAAGCAGTTGGATCTGGACCATAGGCCAGTGTCAAGTGGACCCAGACCAAGTGTCAAACAAGACAAGTGTCTAGAAAAATTCATTATTCACTGCATTGAAAATTAATGGAATAATAATATTGACAAACACAAAATAGGTTTATAATATAAAATTGTTAGTCTCTGTCCAATCTATTCCACAAGATGTTGAAAGAATCTTCCTAGAGGCCAAAATTGCTCATCTCTCAGGATTCTTCTGTGCCTCTTTATTATCTCCTTATTATCCATTTAATTAAGTACAAATTTCTCAGTGAAGCATTCAAAACCTTTCCTAAATTTGACTTCTACTTTCCTGTTCAACTCAACTCCCAATTCATACTTCTCTTCTATGTACCATGCTCTTGATTAAAAATGTGGTCTACCCCTGTTCCCATAAACATGTGGTATACCCATACAATAAGCTGTCCTCCAACTAAACTTTTATCAATACTATTCATTTTTCTAGGTATTCTTCCCCATTCAATTATTCGTGCTTGTGCTCTGGCATAATGTTCGGCCATAATAGGCCTTCTATAAACATTTATTGAATAACTGAAAAGAAGAATGTTACTTTTTTATCTTCAAATCAACATTTAAATGCTGCTTAACCTTTACTATATCACACTGTATCGAATCAAATTAAAATTTTTTCTCACATGTTTTGTAAATAAACTTACGGATGCTGAAAAGTTTGAAATCACAGAATTTTAAGCTGGATAGGATTCAGTAATTATAGTCCAAACTTCATGTTTCAGAGAAGATCCCAGAAAGTTTAATAGGGTAGCACAGGATCACGTAGTATGTTAGCATATAACCAGGATCCATGTGTTCTGCCACTAAGGGGAAGTCCAAGAACTGAAATTTGTAATTGTACATAACCAGTAGAAAATGTACAGATAATTTAAAAAAACTCATTTCAGGCAATCCTATAATATATTTTCTTTATTAAATTTTAACCTGGGCAATAGCCCAGTGATTTCTCCTACCAGCTAATATACCAGTCCCTTTTTTATAAGGGATAACATTATTCTATAATTGTTTTTGTTACCATTACCACTTGTACTGCTTTTCTCGTCTTGTATAATACTTCTTTGTGAATGGTTTTAAATATATTGGAAGAGAAAATTGCAATTTAGAAGAACACTCAAAACCTTACTATAGCCAGCTTTCCTTTTAGGGAGTCCACAGCATAAATCTATACCAGTGGGGCAGTAAATCTCTACACTTTCCACCTTTTTTCTCTTTACAGAGACTAGTGAGAGAGGGAGCGCTGCCCAATAATTTGATCATCTTTAAAAGTTCAAAGTAGATAACCTTTATTTTGAAAAAAATACTTGATCGTCCACTTTAATTGGGAAAAGTTGGATCCCACATACTCTTGTAAAAAGCAGAAGAGTAAGACAGAGAGATCTAAATAACTAAGTATAATAAATCCAGGAAAACTTTAAGCCTGGGAACAGCTCAGGAAGAGCAATAGCACACTGCCATTTTGTGTGAACTTGTGACAGTCTTCTCAATGCTTTACGCATATTAACTGATTTAGTTCTCACTATAATCACATTAATTAATTATTATTATCCCCAAATTACGGAACAGGAAACTAAAACACTGAGTGATTAAATAATTTTTCAAATGTAACTTGCAGCCATAATCAGAATCCACACTATCTGCATGCATCTTAGTTTTTAAATGTATTTTGGAAATATTTGATCTAGAATTATTTTTAAGACCCCATATAGGAAATGATGCCTTTCAGGGTTCTTATGGTAGATCTACGGTAAGGAAGAAAATGCTAATAAAAAGCAACCTTCACTTTTGCTAGGTATATCTGCCCTGGAACTCAGTAGATAAATTCATTGTATAATAATTGTAGTAAAATAACATTAATGTTTTATGAATGGCAAAAACTCACAAAGACAAAGATAATTAGGAGGGAGATTATAATAGATGATAAATGTCGACAAAATTTTGGAAGATGGAAGGCAAGTGGATTAATGTGATTTAGATTTTGGTTTCTTCATTTTGCAAAGATCCCTTTGTAAAGACATCAACAAGAATTTAACTGATTTTCACTAAAACCTTGGAAGGCTTAGAAATTGTGAGCACTTTAAAACAGGCGTGCATAGTAGACTTGAAAACTGGAAAGATTATTTGAAAGTCTGTTTAAGGAGTAGCTATACTACCCCGAAATCTTCTAGCCCAAAACGAACAACAAAGTAACTTCCCTTTTCCTACTCCAGCAGAAGCCTGGAGGTTTCATTGAAAAAGTTAAACCAGAGAGACTGGATTCTGTAATACTGTCAGGGCTGAAAATGGAAATGATATAATTTACTAAAAACAGAGAGTTTGAGTTATCATCAGAATAATAAACTCACAGTTTGTTCTTCCACATGCAGGTTGACAAGTTTATGTTTTTTATGAATAAATGGTTTCTCTGTGGTGAAATTCTCTGTCCAAGGAAAAAAGACCCGCTGATATGGAATAAGCACATGACCAGCTAGACACCTGGTCATGACTCTGTAGCCCAGCTATTGACAAGCGGTAGAAATGCATGTTCATGTTCATTGATTTTCTAATCAGGTTTATTTAAAATGACTTATTCTTAAAATGAATACATGATCAAATTTATAAGACATTTGCAGAAAGCATCTAATATAATAGACACAGACCAAAAAACAATCAAGTGAACAACAACAAAACAAATTAAAATGAGCAAAGCACAGTGCAGGCAAACATTAAGAATACTTTAATTAATATTGACAAAAATCTTTAATAAATGATACTATGTCCATAAATCTGATGTTATGTGTTTCAAAGCAGCAAGAAAGATATCCTAAAGTCATGCCATGATAAATACAAAATTATTAAGAGGCTTAGGAGATATAACTGAGGAAATTCCCCAGAAAGTAGAACAACAAAAGAGAGATGAATATGGTAAAAAATTGTAAATTATAGCGTCAAGCTTGAATTATAACATTCAGCTGATATGAATTCCAGAAAAAGAAAACATAGGGAAAAACTAGGGAGAAATTATCAAAGAAATAATACAAGACAATTTTGCAGGAGTAAAATACATGGAATTCTAGGTATAAACATTCCAATGAAAGCCGAGTACAATGAGTTAAAAATTTATATCATTGTATATTATTGTGGAATATCAGAACTTTAGGGATAAAGAGACAATTCTAAAAGATTTTGGACTGTTGGATGTGGGGCAGGGAGAAAAATGTAGTATACAAATGAATCAGTAGAGAGAATGGCATTGGATTTCTAAGTAACATCACTGGAAACCAAAAGAAAAATGAATAATTCCTTCAAAATTCTGAAGAAAAATAATTTTTAATCTAAAATTACATATCTAGCCATACACAATTACATATGAAGGTAGACTTGAGATATTTTCAAATACATATTATTTCAAACAATTTTGCTTTCTGTTTTGTTGGAGCATATCATATTATGTTGGAACATATCATGATATATATTTACAGATATATCAGAGAAGTTGAGAATATTTTAATTATATCAAATTAAAAAGCAAAGAAACAGCAAAAGTATGGCAATTATCAAGTCTTGGCAAAACAAAAGGTTGTATGAAAATAAATTATACTTTTATATCAATAAATACTATTTAACAATGATTTTTGTTTTACTTCTATCGGGAAGCAAGAAGATAGAGACAGTTGTAAAACAATTAAGTATTAATCTCATTAGAAACCAATGGATAATGTTTTAAAATGAAAAATGAAATAAAGATTCATGGTTTAAGTAGGTTATTTCAAATAACAGGAAAAATTATTTTTTCTAAAATGAGAATCTTTGTGGATGGTAAGGTAAAGGATTACTGTTTTTATTGGATTTAACATTTTTATAAGCTGTCTATTAAATACATCCCTTACGAGTACTGACTTAAAGAATGAGAATGAATTTTGTAAGTGTTTATTAGTATGGGAATAAAAAAACTGGGTTCTGTTCTCACTGGTGCATTTATCTTTTGTCCCTTGGTTATTTGGGAATAGTCAGTGCGCAGTCAAAATGCAGGTATCGTCTCAGGGATCAGATACTGCGAACCACGGGAAGATGCGTGCCCAAGGGCTCTTGTAGTCAAGTGCCGCAAACTGGGTGTCTTAAAAAAAACAGAAATTTATTCTCTCACAGCTCTGGAGGCAAGAAGTCCAAAATCAAGGTGTTGGGAGGGCCATAGCGTCTTTGAAGCCTCAAAGGGAGTAACTTCCTTGCCTCTCCCAGCTTCTGGTGGTGACCAGCGTCCTTACTTAGCATTTCTTGGCTTGCAGCTGCCTCACTCCAGTATCTTCCCCTGTTTTCCATTGCATTCTTCGTGTGTGTCTTCCTCTGTGTCTTTCCTTCTTATATGGATACCAGTCGTGTTAGATGAAGGACCCATCCTATTAATCTCAATTTAACTAATTACATCTGCAATGAACCTTATTTCCAAATATGGTCACATTCTGAAGCACTGGAGGTTAGCATTTCAACATATTTTTTGGAGACACAATTCAACCTATAACCAAGCACCATGGCATTGATATTGGTTCCTAAATTCAATGGCCTCTGGGAATCTGAACCCATGAAACAATTGTTATTTTACAGTTAGAATTTTCTCCTCTCCTCACTATTAGTAAGCCAAGCTGAATTACACCACTTAATTATAAAATAGATGGTTGAAATTTTATATAAATTGTGGGTTCGAATTGTATGCATGTATGTATTTGTCTAATTAGCAATATAATTAAAAAAAATTGATGGGTCACATTTTTATTATCAGATTAGTCCCCAAATTAATGCCTGAGTACGTGTATACCCTGTTAACCCCGTTAAGGAGAAGGCTGCAAGTGTCTGATGTATGCTGTGGCTGTCTAAGCAGGACCTGCGCAGCATTGCTGTCCTTGCCCACCCACGACAGGAGGCAGATCCAGCTGCTAGGTCTCACAGGCTGTAGGGAAGACGTCTATTGCTTCTTCTCCACTGTTAGCACGTGTAGCTCTTAGTTTGTTGGTACTGGTGTTTGCTTTCCACCTTGTCTAAGCAGATGGAGAGGAGGGATTAAATCTTACTTTTGTTTTACTCAGAATGATGAGGGCCATTGCAAATAAAAGGCCTTTTTCTGGAAAAAAATGGGTCTTTTAGAGTTATATTTTAGGGTCTAAAAAAATTGGGCTTTATGTCAGGCCATGATAGTCTCCCTCCTAAATGGTCCTGGGTCTGTACTCTTTTGTGTGTCACTGTGATTCAGTGTCCCCAACCCTGGTCTTATTCTTGTTACTCTGCTCCCGCTAAATTCCTCCCTTCCAGGAGTTTCTGTTAAATAATGGTAAAGATGTAAAGGAAGAAATCAGTAGCAATAGGGAGGACAATCCTAGCATGTTTTCCCATTAAAAGATCTAGCTGCAATTTAAGTAACAGAGTTATCACAATTTAATTGCATTCAAAGAAAATATTTGCTATGAGAACATTTTTCTCTATAATTACAATCAAAGATAACCTAGAGTCCTGGTATTTCTTTGAAGATTTTTATATTTATCATTAATATATAAAGCCTTCACAATTTCATCAGTAATTGTAAAGTATGGTTTTTATTACATTAAAAAATTCATAATATTATTAAATGTAAAAGTTGTTATTGTTTAGTATAATTTAGAGTAAGCATGTGCCTCTTGTATATATTCTTTTAGTCAGTAATATAGCTAATCAAATTTTATTGAACTCCTGTGTGTGCTTTTGTAGAACATACACAGAAGAATAAGAGAGTTACTCCACAGAAATGTAATGCATAGTTGAAGTTATATTAATATAGTATTACAGTAATTATATATACACACACACACATATATATAAAATCTACCAATCCACCTTTGATAGAAAGGAACATAACATAGTTAACCATGACTGATGTACAAACCTTAAAATATTTGTTACCCTAGGTTTCAAAAGCTGGTATTGAATATTGTTCAATGGAAACACCTTATCTAAACAGAAGTTTTTACTTTTTTTTTAAAGTATTGATTACTATCCCCCATTTAGATAGTTTCTTTAACTCACATCGACCTCCATTTCCCAAAATGTATTTGGGAAGAAAAGAGGAACTCCTTTCAGCTATCGTATTGGAGAGCAAGTAAGAAGGAATCTGTGACAGTATATTTGACTAGAGATGCTTCTTATCTAAGAAGTATGCATTAGGTATGGAGTCTTGGGAAATTGTCATTCAGATTTCCTCTTTTAGAGGCATGTTCTAAATTATAGGAGTCAGGATACTTTATATCCATGAGGTTTAGATATTATTATTTATCTAACCCATCTAGAGAAAATACAATAATTTTATTAAGACCTAAATTAAGATAGATCTCTTAAGATTATTTTCAGAGAGGATGTTCGTAGTTCAAGTGATTTGACTGCATTTCACCAGCATTATTACAAGGTGTTCAATCACTGGCTGGGCTCCAATTGAGTCCTCAGTTTTTTTTGTTTGTTTGTTTCATTGGGATACTTGTCTGAAATCCATTGTTTCCTTATATTCCAAAGTTGAAAACATATTAAATAAATAAATGAATAAATAATAAATAAAATTTTAAAAACCATTTCTCCTTTCTTCCCCAGCCAAATTAATTGTTTTCTCCCTTCGTTTGTTTTTTAGAAGTGATTTTATGTTTCTTGGATTCTTTATGTATTTATCTACAATAGTATAGAACAAACTGTCCCTCTTACGTCTCATGCTTTTCCACTTGAAGAATTATTTTTCTCTGTCAGAGAGTTTGTCCATTATCCTAGATATGCATTTTTCCTGTGAGTTTGAGCATCATAGAAAGGTAAATTCTACTCTTGATAATCGTAGGGTGGTCATTGAGTCACAGAAAACTATTATTCCTACAATTTTTCCATAGCTACTAGGCTCTGCGGAGATAGAATTTTAAGCTGTAAATATACAACTTTTTTATGCTTAGATTACTTTCTCCTTGCAATAGAAATTGACCAGTGAGATGTGTTGCCGACTTTTCATAATCCATATGTACATATACATTAAGTTATTACATATAACGTGGGTCAGAAAAGCATATTACTAAGGGGTGCTTTTATTTAAACTCCATTTTCACTACCGGGCTTCAGGAGTCAAATTTTTTATTGCCCTCTGGTGGTGGCCTCTGTGAACTGCATATGTAGACCTCTGTGAAAGCATATTTTCTTTCTTTCTGTTTCTTTTGTTTTGTTTTTAGTTTCAGAATATTAAGGGGGTCCGAACGCTTTGGCTACATAAATTGCCTTTGCATCACCCGAGTCAGAGCTACGAGGGTGCCCATCCCCCAGACAGCACATATTTTCAAGGAGCCAAGTAGGTTGTTCAACTCAACAGGTACGAGCCTAAAATGGGAAACATAAGGATTTGTTGAAAGTGATTAAATGATATCAATAATTTGATTGTAGAAGTTTTAAAAAATATAAAATATTTACTCTCTTTTTTCAAATAATCATACTTCATGAAAAGAAAATACAAATTGTTGTTTGTTTCAGAATAAAAGAAGAAAAATGAAGATTTTCTTGATTTGGACCAAATATATTTTCTGAATATGTAGGCTTACATTTTGAGTTGGTCTTTCAAAAACATTTTAAAAAACTCAATAAAAAAATTTTAAATTGCATATCGAAGTTTAATTCTACCTTAAATTAATATATATAAATATAGATATATAGAGTTATGTAAATGTTGTATACTGTGGTATTAGATGATTTCCTCCTTCATATCTTCCTTGTTCCTTCAGCAAATACTTTTTAAATGCCTCATGTGAATCAGGGAGCTAGCTCTATGTGAAATTACGATATTGGAAAGCTTGATTTTGACTTTGTAGAAGGGATTTTGGCCTGTGTAGTGATAAATTTTCCCCAAACATATGATAAATGTTGGGTGGGAAGAGGCTAGGCATGTCTCTGTGAACCTCAAATTGTTTCTGTCAACTGCCAACTTCCAGTATTAGAAAAACACTTCCTCTATTCGAAAAGGTTTTGTTAAAAGTTTTCTATTAAAAAGGAAATATTTTCAAAGCATGTAAAATATATAGGGCATTATACATTTCCCTTGGTTGGTATAAGCTGAATTTCAACAGAGCAAGCTGGGGACTTTATGCATCTGTGTGTCTGCGTGTATTGGGTGTATGTGTGTGTGTGTATGTGTGTATGTATGTGTGTGTGTGTATCTGTGTAAACCTACTGAGGATACAAAACAGACCCTGAACAGGAAAGAGCAATGGTATATGAGAAGGTGAAAGGGTTTTAAAAGACAAACTGCACTTACTTAGTTTCCTTTTGCCTGGGGCTGGTCTGATTTTCCACCATCATTTACTGATCTGCTTGTTAAATGTCGAGTGTCCCTATGTGCCTCTAAGTCTTACAAGCCTCTCAATGTATTATATGTGGGAGGAGGAACCTTGAAATTTTGCCCATCCAGCTTTCCTTTCCCTGAGAGCTTTTTTTTTTTTTTTAACTATGTGACAGGGTAGATTATCTAGTGAAAATTTGTACTCATTTTTTAATAGAAACTGCTGGTATAACTGTTTAAACAAATAAGTAGTATTTTGATTTAAGTGCAGGGCACCTCCAGCCTCCACATAACAGAGATACTTTGAGATGAGGAGATCTTTCAGTATCCTTAAAATCAGAGTATGAAGCAATTGAACAATTCTAGGACCAACCTATACAAATGTGAAAGGAGAGATCTTAGAGTCTCTGATTGTCTGCTTATCTCCTTACACAGACACCAAATAGCTATTATACTAAAGTCAAAAGAAAAAGTAATACGGGAAAAAAAAAAGTCTGTGTTTAAGTCTGCGTCTTATCATCTTTGCTTTCCCCTGGCACGTAGTAGGTACAGGCACACCTAGTGGATATTGTGGGTTTGGTTTCAGGCCATCACAATAAAGCAAATATCGCAATAATGTCAGTCACAGGAATTTTTTCGTTTCCCAGTACATATAAAAGTTATGTTTACGCTATACTGTAGTCTATTGAGTGGGCAATAACATTAGAGCTATAAAACAATGTACATATATTAATCAAAAATACTTTATTACTAAAAATATACAATCATCTGAGCCTTTAGTGAGCTGTAATCTTTTTGTTGGTAGAGGGTCTTGCCTCCATGTTCATGGCTAGAAGGTTAGGGAAGCTGTGGCAGTTTCTTAAAATTTCATCATTGTAAAATAAAGTTTGCTGTATCGATTGACTCTTCCTTTCATGAAAGTTTCCTCTGTAGCATACGATGTGTTTGATAGCATTTTACCCACAGTGCCACTTCTTTCAAAATTGGAGTCAATGCTCTCAAACCGTGACACTGCTTTATTACCTAAGTCTGTGAAATATTCTAAATCTTTTGCTGTAATTTCAACAATGTTCACAACATCTTCACCAGGAGTAGATTTCACCTCAAGCAACCATTTTCTTTGCTCACTATCCATGAGAAGTGACTCTCATCCATTCAAGTTTTATCATGAGATTGAAGAAATTCAGTTACATCTTTAGGCTCCCCTTCTAATCCTACCTCTCTTGCTATTTTTACCACATTTGCATTTACTTCCTCTACTAATGTCTTCAACTTCCCAAAGTCATCCATGAGGGTTGGCATCAACTTCTGCCAAACTCCTGTTAATGTGGATGTTTTGACC
>CAUYRB010117076.1:0-21574 GCA_963574695.1 Propithecus perrieri | reverse complement strand
AATTAATTTCTTTCTATTTTTAGTAGAGACGGGGTCTCGCTCTTGCTCAGGCTGGTTTCAAACTCCTGAGCTCAAACAATCCGCCCGCCTCGGCCTCCCAGAGAGCTAGGATTACAGGCGTGAGCCACCGCGCCCGGCCTTGAGTTGATTTTTATGTAGAGTGAGAGGTAGGGGTCTAGTTTCATTCTTGTGCATAAAGATATCTAATTTTCCCAGAACCATTTATTGAAAAGACTGTCCTTTCTCCAAAGAGTTTTCTTGGCATGTTTGTTAAAAATTATTTGGCTGTAGATTTTTTACATATACAGCCAACTGATTACACAGATTAATTTTTGAGATCTCTATTCTGTTCCATTGATCCATGTGTCTGTTTTTATGCCCATACCATATGGGCATCGAAGTTTTGTAGTATTAACATATTTTGAAGTTTGGTAGTGTGATGCCTCCAGCTTTGTTCTTTTTACACAGGATTGCTTTTGCTATTTAGGGTCTTTTGTTGTTCCATACAAATTTAAGGTTTTAATTTTGTTTTTTGTTGAGATACGTCTTGCTATGTTGCCCAGGCTAGTCTCAAGCTCCTATCCTCAAGCGATCCTCCCATCTTGGCCTCCCAAAATGCTGGAATTATAGGTATAAGCCACTGTGTCTGGCCAATTTTTAAGATTTTTTTTCTATTTCTGTGAAGAATGTTGTTGGTATTTTGATAGGGATTACATTGAATCTGTAGCTTGCTTTGGGTAGTAGGGTCATTTTAACAATATTCATTCTTCTGATCCATGAACATGGGATGTCTTTCTATTTGTTTGACTCTTCCTCAATTTCTTTCATCAGCATTTTATAGTTTTCCTTGTATAGGTCTTTGAACTCCTTGTTTAAATATATTTCTGGGTATTTTATATTTTGGGTAGCTATTGTAAATGCGATTGCCTTTTTTTTTATCTTTTCAGATTGTTCATGGTTAGCATACAGAAATTGTACTGATTTTTGTATGTTGACTTTGCATCCTGTAATTTTATTGAATTTGTCTGTCAATGCTGAGGGTGTTTTAGTAGAGTCTGTAGGTTTTTCTATGTATAAGATCATGTCATCTGTAAACAGGGACAATTTGACTTCCTCCTTTTCATTCTGGGTACCCTTTATTTCTTTCTGTTGCCTAATTGCTCTGACTAGAACTTCCAGTGCTATGTTGAACAAGGGTGGTGAGAGTGGGCATCCTTGTCTTGTTCTTAGAGGGAAGCTTTCAGGTTTTCCCCATTCAGTATGTTGTTAGCTGTGGGTTTGTTATATATGGTCTTTATTGTGTTGAGGTATTTACCTTCTATATCTAATTTATTGTGAGTTTCTTATCATGAAAGGATGTTGAATTTTATGAAATGCTTTTTCTGCATGAGATAATCATGTAGTTTTATACTTCATTTTGTTCATGGGATGTATCATGTTTATTGATTTGGGTATGTTGAACCATCTTTGCAGTCCTGGGATATATCCCACTTGATCATGGGTATCTTTTTGATGTATTGTTGGATTTGGTTTGCTGGAATTTTGCTGAGGGTTTTTATGTCTGTGTTCATCAGGAATATTGGCTGACAACTTTCTTTTTTTGTTGTGTCTTTGTCTGATTTTTGTATCAGGGTTATTCTGGCCTAGTAAAATGAGTTAGAAAGAGTTCTGGCCACTTGATTTTTCTGGAAGAGTTAGAGAAGAATTGTTATTAATTTGTCTTTAAAGATTTGGTAGATTTCAGCAGCAAATCCATTGTTCCTAGACTTTTAGTTGTTGGGAGACTTTTTATTAATGGTTCAATCTCATTACTTATTGGTGTGTTCAGGTGTTCTATTACTTCTTGGTTCAATATTGGTAGGTTGTATGTGTCTAGGAATTTATCCATTTCCTTTATGTTTTGAATTTATTTGCATTTAATTGTTCTTGGTAGTCTCTAATGATCTTTTATATTTCCATGTTATCAGTTGTGATATCTCCTTTTTTATTTCTGATTTCACTTATTGGGTTCTTCCCTCTTTTTCTCTTAGTAGAGCTAATGGTTTGTCTATTTAGTCTATCTTTTTTAAGAAAACTTTTTCCATTGATCCTTTGTATGTTTTTTAGCCTCAATTTCATTTATTTATGCTCTGATCTTCATTATTTCTTTCCTTCTATTAATTTTGGATTTCATTTGATCTTGCTTTTCTAATTCCTTGAGAAGTATCATTAAGTTGCTTTTCTCTGGGTTGTTCTAATTGGGGTGGATGACACAGGGCTGCAGCGGCCAGGTGCCTCCACACTGTCCTCCTGGGCTTCCAATAACCACAGGTGCCTCCTCACTCCCCCACTGCACTCCTGCACTCTCCCTTCTCCATCCTGTCAGTTCTTAGCTGTTTATTCGTTGTCTTGGCCTATTTATGTGTGTGTGTCAGGGGGACAAGCACCAGGCATCTCTAGCCAGCCGTCTTGTTGACATCACTTTCCTATTTCATCAAAGTTGTATGTGGCACGGGAGCCTTCAGAAATGAAAACCCCAAGGATCCAGGGAAAGCTGTCTCTTTTTAGGCTGAGATTTGATGAAGATTGAACATCTGTGTAGAAATGTCATTGGATAAAAGGTTACAATCTAATGGTAATAGACTGAAGTGTGGGGAAGCCAGTAAGGTCTGTCTGTTGAGATTCTTCTTGGCCTCTCTGTGTAACATTCCTTCCTCTTGGGTACATAGCAGGGCCCCTGGAATGAAGGTCTTTTGACCTCCCATCAGACAAAGCAGGTCAGAGAATTTCTTTATGGCTAGTTCCTACACGGAAAGATGAGGAAATGTGAGAGCAATATTTCTAGTTTTATGGCTTGTTTTGGGGGAAAGGGGTTCTAACTTCTATGACCTGTCATTGGGAAGAAGAATCTGGTTCCTTTGACTCACTTTATGGGAGAAAGAGGGGCAAGGGGGACAGGATGGCAGGAGAAGGTGAGAGAGAATTTGCTTCTAAGGCTGCTTGTGAGGACATCTAATCTCCTGTAGTTCAATGTGCCATCCTTCAGGGTTTCATTTTCTGAGCCCTGTCAATCTTTTGGGGGCTCTAGCCCCACTGTGCCCTTGCTCAGCTGTTACTTAAAGGCAAATATAGCCAGGTGGTTGGAGGGTGCTATGAGATCCCTGAGTCACCTGAAGAGAATATCTGAGATCTGCCCAACTACGGCCACACTAACTGCTCTACTCTTGGTGAGCCTGAAACTGCAGGAATCTTATCCTGTTGTGTTTTCAGGTGTGTGGGTGGGGAGCGCGATTCACACAGGGAACAGGGTAGGTTTCTGTGTGGCACGTGTATGTAGAGAAGAGGTGGTTGCACCACTGCTTCTCAAACTTCAATGTGAACAGGAATCAACTGGGAATCTTGTGAAAATGTAAAGTTTGGCTCAGTGGTTCTAGGGTGGGGCCTGAAATTCTGCATTTCTGACAAGCTCCTAGGTGATGCCAACACTGCCCGTCCTCTATCCATACTTTGGAAGAAAAAGAGGGACGCAGAACAGGAAATGGGGTGATTCAAAGACAAAGTTTTGCCGCAACTGAAAGTGGCCTTGGTCTACCTCTGGACCTGGGGATGAGCGTCAGATTCTGTTCTCAATGGCTTTCAATTTTATATGCCTACATCGGCTTTTTAAATCTGTGTTCCCTTACCTCAAGAAGCACTACCTCAAGGGACTTTTCCAGAAAGTTACTACTTTTCTGGAAAGCCTGGTGCCTAGGTATGCACTGCCCTCTGTTGGCTGTTTAGTCTGACACGCACACAATCTGCCCCACCCTGAACTTGGTGCTAGATGGGGTTTTCTAAGCCAGGAAATGGGTTAGGTTCACTCCTCCAAGTTTGTAGGTTTGTTCCGTACCAAAGCTTTAGATACCCACATCTGCTGAGCTTTACCACAGGTCACTATTGCAGAGCCAGTTCTTCAAACCACATGTTAGATCCGCTAGGGCTTTCACATCATTTAGCATTGGGTGGTGGGTATTTCTGAAATATTTGGAGATTTTGTTTTAAAAGAGAAAAGAAAGAATATGTATGCTGAGAAAGCATTCCAAGCTACTCTGCTATGCAGCCCCTTCTCTCTGTTGAGAACTGCACATTATTGTCCTTTTACCCATGAAGAAACTGAGGCTCAGAGAGGCTAGCAACAGTTCGCATTGACGGTGGACAAGCTGGCACTAAGACCTACATCATGGCACACAGCGCTACACAGAGGACTCCCAGGTCATGGCCAATGATGCCTTGCTCTGTGTGAGGAGGTAGATCTCCTTCAGAACCAAAGCTTGTCTACCCCTCCGGCCTAGTAAGTCAGTTTGGCAAAGGCAGCTTCTTTGGTCTAATGGGGCGGGGGTGCAGCAGGGCAGCCTCTATGATGATTTTTAATACCAGTGCTCTAGGACTGTGGTCCCCAACCCCTAGGCCACATACTGGGCCAGTACTGGTCCGTGGCCTGTTAGGAACCGGGCTGCACAGCAGGAAGTGAGCAGTGGGCAAACAAGTGAAGCTTCATCTGTGTTTACAGCCGCTCCCCATCACTCTACATCACCACCTCCTGTCAGATCAGCTGTGGCATTAGATTCTTATAGGAGAGTAAACCCTACTGTAAATTGCACATTGTGAGGAATCTAGGTTGGTGCTCCTTATGAGAATCTAATGCCTGATGATCTGAGGTGGAGCTGAGGCCATGATGTTAGTGCTGGGGAGTGGCTGCAAATGTAATAAATGTAATGTGCTTGAATCATCCCTAAACCACCACCCCACTGCCCCATTTGTGGAAAAATTGTCTTCCATGAAACTGGTCCCTGGTGCCAAAAAGTTTGGGGACCTCTGCTCTAGGATTGACCCACCTGAGCCTCTCTCCAGCCTTAATTTGCCAAGGACAATACTGTTAGTGACCCCCAAAAACCCTTGAACTGGAAATTAAGGCTCCAGGAGTCTTGTTTAAAGATTAGTATGGGCAATAGATGGAAGAGATAATGGATAGTGGCATCCCTGTCACCTTAATAAACAGTGAAAGCTATATCCTTCCACCTTCCATTTTACAATGCAATCTTTTACAAAGATTACAACTCCAGATGTAATCTTTTTCTATTTTCCTTTGAGACAGAGTCTCACCCTGTTGCCCAGGCTAGAGTGCAGTGGCGTCATCATAGCTCACTGTAACCCTAGACTCCTGTGCTCAAGAGAGCCTCCCACCTGAACCTTCCAAGTAGCCAGGACTACAGGTGCACACCAACATGCCTGGCTAATTTTTACATTTTTTGTGGAGCCAGGGTCTCACTTTGTTGCCCAGGCTGGTATCCAACTACTGGTCTCAAATGATCCTGTTGCCTCAGCCTCCCAAAATGCTGGTATTACAGGTGTGAGCCACCGCGCCTGGCCATATAAAATTAATTTTATCCATGTTTCCTATATTATAGCAAGCAGCAGTACTTGCACACATGAACCTGGTTATAATATAAATGATTATGATATAAATAAGACATAATTACAGTATAATAATTTTGTCCTTCCCCCAAAAATCTACCTTAGCATATACTATATGTGTTAGTATCCTATTGCTGCTGTAATCAGTCACCACAAATTTAGTGGCTAACATCACTGAAAATTTGCAGTCTCACAGTTGTGTAGGTCAGAAATCTAACATGTTTCTCCTGGGCTAAAATCAAGGTATCAGCAGGGCTGCACTCGTTATTGAAGGCCCCTCTGGGGGGGATTCTGTGTCCTCACCTTTCTCAGCTCCTAGAAGCCCCCCGTCTGCACTCCCTGGCTCATGGCCCCCTTCTCCATCTGCAAAGCCAGCAGTGTTGGTCTCAGTTCTTGTCATGCTACCCTCTCTGAGACTCTCTTCTGCCTCAGTCTTCAATTTATGAAGACCCATGGGATTACGCTGGACCCACTTCAATAATCCTAGATAGTCTCCTCATCTCAAAGTCAGCAGATGGGCAGCCTCAATTCCATCTGCATCTCTAATTCCCCTCTGCCATGCAATGCAGCGTATTCACAGACGTCATGGATTCGGGCATGACTAGCTTTGGGGGGCATTATTTTGCCTACCTCACCCTATATTATTTCTCGTAAGACTTCAAATGTGAGGCCATATTTCTGTTATCTCAGGATTCAAAGTATCTGGAGTATACAGCCAAATTCCTTCCCTCTCAGCATATCGCTTAAAGAACAACATTGCTTCCCAATGAGAGAGGTCCTCCAACAGGGCCCAGCTATGCTCCCCTGGGAAGCACTCCAGTCCTTTTTAAAATTTGTCCAATAACCATGAGTCACACTATAGGAAAAGAATGGCGAGCACTCAGCCATGGTGCTTAAGCTGTGGAAGAGCATCTCAATAGGTTGCATTCTCCAATCAAATATTTTCGTTGATTGGGTGTCTTATAAGTCTTCCATAAGCATTTAATAACTTGGATTGCTGCTGTGAGAAGCCCTGGTCATTGTGTTTGGTTTACTTCAGACTCTATCTGAATTAAGATATGTAAAGACCCAGCTTGTGTTGACATGCAAGCTCATTCCTTTTTCTGGGTTTGGGCATGTTGTCTTTATATCTGCTCTAATCTCAAGGCACATATTGTCAGTGCTGTGCTGTCATTCCCGGTAACTTAACCATCTTTGTCCTTTGTCCTGGAATAGGATGCTTGCAGTTTCCCTATTTATGTTAGAAGATCTTTTTCTTCAATATGTCCTTCCTCACTACAAATGAATTCTGCCTGGTCAAATACTTCTAGCCCAGTTTTTCATTCTCCTAAAGCTCTTTTATTTCAGGTGGGCCCATGTTGTTTGACCCACTAGACCCATTGTTGCCATTGAGTGCTAATTGCTTTAGTGCAATCTGGATATAAAGTGGAGACCCCAAAATTTTGAGTTCCCCATACTAAGGATATATGAGTAGCAGCCACCCCTGAGTGAATTTCAGTTTGTGAATACCGTAGTGCTTCTCGGAGCCTCCATGTCTGTTGCTACCTTTTCATTCTCAGAAATGCAGGCTCACCACGTTATACACGATTGTTTTGTTTTCCTTTGAGAGTGACCCAAGTATCCTAATTGTTCCTCCACCTCTTCATGGATTTCTTACCTACAACAGCTATTTTTTTCATGTAATATTACGGCAGATGGGACATGGAATGGATAGCTCTCTACCATTTTATCCCAATACTTTTTATAAACCTTCATTAATCACAATTAATGGTCACATACACCATGTTCATTCAAGAGCTTATTGATCAATGTTCTCTGGATTTGACAGGGGAAGTATTCCCTCAGAAAGATGAATTAGCCAGATGAATTACAGAATACCAGTCACCTCTAGCTCGTTGTATCAGTTGAACAGTCTGGACCAGATCGGGTACTGGTGAGGCCGTTGGGAACAGTGTATTGTTGTTTCCTCTCTATCGGACAGTTAGTCACTGTGAGCTGTCAGCATCCTGACTGACCACACTGGGCTATTGTACATTGAGTTTGTGAATGCTAACACACATGCATCTAATATTTCCCTAATTAGGGCTGTAAAATCTTACTGGTCTTTCCTATTATTTCAAATTTACTATTTAAATTTGTTTAGGCAACTCTGGAGGCTTCCCTTTTGCATGTCTAGTTAATATTAGAAAAAAACCCCAAATCTGCAAGTTAATTTTTTTAAAATTTTACCCAGAAGGGGGAGGAATTTCCATTCAGAGATTATATCCATATTTATTATATATTCAGATAACAGATATAACACCACTGTATGAATTTGTTTTTCTTAGAGAATTGGTCTCACTCCGTAGCTTGGGCTGGAGGGCAGTGGTACAATCATAGCTCACTGCAGCCTCCAAATCCTGGGCTTCCACTTCAGCCTCCCAAGTAGCTGGGACTACAGGTGTGTGCCACCACATCTGACTAATTTTTTAAATTTTTGTAGAGATAGGGTCTTGCTATGTTGCCCAGGCTGGTCTCAAACTTCTGGCCTCAAGCAGTCCTCCCACCTCAGTCTCCCAAATTGCTGGGATTGCTAAATGCATTTTTTTTTTAAATCATACACTCCAATTGTAACCAGAGTTTAATTTTTATTCCTTCCACAGTAGCATTCCCATGTTCCCCTAAGTTGATTCTACTACCCCGATCAGCTCATTACAGGGCCTAGACAGTAATAAACTGTGTGCTCTTTCATCTGGTAGAGATAAAAGAGTTTCTTATCCACCCTGAAGCTAACTTCATATTTGTAAAAGGCCTTGGATCCCCACAGCTAAATGGAATTCAAATGCTGAATAAGACTCATTGGATCGAAATGGCAATGCTTACAAATATAAGAAAAGGATGCAATATATTATAGAAAGAGCATTAAAGTAAGAAATTACAGTCAAAGGCTATCTCCACCAAAGAGTCTGAAGAGGGCTGGCCTGAGCTCCACTTTTTCTCCTTTTGTAAGTGTTGTACTAGCACATACTCCCCCTCTCTCAGTTACTTTCAGGAACCACCAACATATGTACAGAATCCCTTGGAACTAAGAGGTCAAAAATGGAATCTCAGACAGCGTTTCTTATACCTTCCTAGCTATGTCCCTGTTTTCTTGCTACATAACCAGCAATGAGGGTAGAACCCTCAGGGAGTTTGTACTGAGATACAAATCATGAATTTCATTGTTGCCAACAAGCAAAGCTGGTACAAGCGGTTCTTTAGCTCCTCACAACCAAAGTCACAAAGCCACACTATTAACCATTACGTTTCACGCCTTGTGGATACAAATACATGTGTTATTATTATTTTTAGTTTTTAAAAAGCTTTTTGTAGGGATGGGATCTAACTATTTGCCCAGGCTGGTCTGGAACTCCTATGTCAAGTGATCCTCTCGCCTGGGCCTCCCGAAGTGCTGAGATTATAGGTGTGAAAAAATATATCATGTTAGTTCCAGGCCTGTTGGACTTAACTCTCATAGCACATGTGAATACATAAACCAATTTTTAAATAATCTCCATTTATCTGACAGAGATGCATTTCCAGTGAAATTTTACAGATGTTTAATGGTTTATCAAAAATTTAAATATTTATGTTTAAAATCACTTTAGTACTAATATTAATTTTGATAATGTCTTCACTCAGATGAAAAATTTTCTGATTCTTGTAACTTTATGATCACAGAAGTGAAAAATAAAACTTTTTATGTATATATATTTTTGGTACAGGAAAACATGATAACACAAACAACTTCAAGCTTGAAAATGTAGTACATTAGGACAAAATTCTGTGAGGTCAGTAGGATGGAATTAGAAATTGAAGAAAAAGGAAATATGTTAAGCTTTCGAATGCTTAAGAAAATTCCTAAACTTGAGAGTGATGTTTTTCTCTTAATATGTAAAAATTTTAATATGCTAGACTTATATCCTTTGCAGTTACTCCAAAAATTATATAATTTCCAATATTTCCTCTGATAAAAAATATTAGATGTCAACATAAGGGTGTGGGACACTATACAGTTTTTCCAAATTCTTTTTGGGTACACACATAAAAATTGTAAAGACATTGGCTTAAAGAAAATTACTTAAGTATTAATCAGGAGACCTTTCAAAATTTTTCACAATAACATTTTCAAAATACTAAAAAAAAAAAAAAATTAAAAAGTGTAAACAACCCAAATGTCTATTGACATGTTTAACCCTTGGCATGAGCAAATGTTGTATAAAAGAGAAGGTTGAACACAGGAGCTCCCCGTTGGCAAACTACAGCCCACGGTCCGAATCTCACCTGCCACCTGTTTTGCAAATAGAATTGTATTGAAACCTGCCAATGAATTTAAATATTGTTTACAGCTGCTTTCATGCTACAACAGGAGAGTTACATATTTGTGGCTGAGACCACAGGGCCTGCAATGAATAAAGCAACCCTTCATTCTGAAAGAGGGAAAAACTCATTTGCTCGTTTGATAAATTTTGGCTTTTCACAGAAAAGGTTTTCTTCTCGGTTTAGTTCTTCAGCTGTCTGGCAGGGGGGCAACAGGCATCCTCTGTAATATTCTTTATATCTTATTTGTACTTTACACTTATTAATTTATAGGCATAAAACACATAAATTAATTTTAAAATTTATATAAAATACCAAGGAATATTTGCTATTTCCATGTAATGCACGAGTCTAAGTTTGTAGTAGAGCACTCTGGACTAGAACATAGTTTTTGAGAAATAAATTTCCTTTAGTAGGGTATCTCCTGGTGTGTTCTGCAGTTCACTGAAGTCAGGGATTATCTACTGACAGTGGAAGTGGGGAGGATAGCGTTCCCTGGTCTAAATAAAGTTTAGAAACTCACATTTTATACTTCTTCTAACCAGTAGAGGGCAAAGCTAATTTGCTCTTTCAATAAATTCGTCGTGAAACATAACCACCAAGTTCACAATGCTTTGGTCCGTGATCACACTGTATGTATTGATTATTATTCCATCATAGGGTGGCTAAGAAATGATTCTTGAAGTGTGCTTGTGTATTGTGCTGTGGCCCAAGGTGAGGCAGATTTTGCTGTTGCCTGTACTTTGTTTTTGGCAGAATCTGCACTGTCACTCCAGCCAGGCCTTATAACCACGAACTTGTCAAGGTCAGGGATTGCATCGCAGCATCAAGGACACTGGCTGTTACATAATAGTTGCTTAATAGCTTCCCGAATGTTTGTCAGACAAAACCGCATCAATAAGAAGAATAGTTGCTTAGAGTTTCCAGGGCCACAAGCAAGCGTGAATGTTCTGGTACACCCTCTGCCACCTTGGCCTTCTTTCTCCTGTCTCTCACTTCCTGGCTGCTCTGCTCACCTAGTGAGATAGGGGACGGGTGCACAGATGACAATCACAACCATATCCACACTCTTCTGAACTCAAAACAGCAGAACAAGGGTCACGGTCAGAGTATAATGAAATAGATCATCAGAAGGCTGGCAGGAAGAGATAGAGGCCAGGAGCAGGAAGGAACCCTTCGCCAAAAGAGCCGTCCATGATAGTCTCAGAAAGCTCTGACAGCCAGACCCGTGTAGTTGTACATTACGACGAAGTGGGAATTTTTTGTAAAGGGGCCAAGGGGAGTGGCGTCTTCCATGGAGCAGGCAGTCTCTGCCCTAATTTGCTCTAGTTAATTTTAGTTAAGATATGATTATCCTTAATTGACCTCAGCAAATCAATACCTTGAGCAATACTGAAAGTGTCAAGGGGAAGCGGACACCACTTTTCTGGGACTCCTCTTTAACGAATTTTGCTGTTGTAAAATCGGCTCTTCAAGACAAATGTTCCTTCCCAACGACCGGGCAGATAAAATGTGATAGCAATGTCCTGTGGCCTTGCCTCTCCATTTCTCCCACTCTGGTCTTTTCCACAACGCAGACTACAGCTATGGAGGCACCCCCTGATCTCTGCTCTCCGTCCTGCCTGGTTCCTGTGTTCCTGCTGTCTCATTGACAGGGTTTTCATGGCATATGCCAACAGCCACAGGCCACCAGCATCTAGGCATGGAGTTACCTTGCTTCCCTCAGGTGGGAATTGTTCCTAATTCTGCTGCAGCCAGCCTAAGAGAGGGCTACTGCCTCTTCCCTACTTAATACTGTAGTGTCCTCAGAGGGCTTTGGGAGTCTTGTCCTGAGGCCCTGTCATTCTTCACAGCCCCTCCAGTCCCGGCCATTAGGAATGAAAATATGCTTCAAAATTAGGATTTGCATTAATATTTTTAACAAAATTAATATAATATTATAAGTAGAGGGGAAAATATATGATCCAAGAATGAGATTCCTTTTAATCGTAATGTACAGTTCTTTTAAAGTGATCCTGGCTTCTATATTTTAATATCTGAAGATTTTTACATCAATGTCCATTAGTGGCTTGTGGTTTTCCTTTTTTTTTTTTTAATTTCAAAATATTAAGGGGGTACAAATGTTTTTGTTATGCTGTTACATTACATAATGCATAAGTTAGAGCTTGTAGTGTGCCTGTCACCAGAATAGTGTTCATTGTACGTGGTAGGTATGTTTTTATCTCTTACCACCCTCCTAACATTCCCCCTTCTTGGTTTCCAATGTCCTTTACTTCTCTTTGTACCCATGTGTACCCATTGTTTAGCTCCTACTTATTAGTGAGAACATGTGGTGTTTGTTTTTTGGATTCCTGAGATACATCGCTTAGGATGATGGTCTCTAGTTCCACCCAAGTTCTACAAAAGACATTATTTCATTCCTTTTTAGGGCTGAGTAGTACTCCATTATAGATATATCCACTGCATTTTCTTTATCCACTCAAGAATTGATGGGTACTTAGTTGATTTCACATCTTTACACTTGTGAATTGTGCTGTGATAAACAGCAAGTGTCTTTTTGATAAAACGATTTCTTTTCCTTTGGTTAGATGCCCAGTAGGGGGATTTCTGGATTAAATAGTAAGTGTGCATTTCTTTCTTTAAGGAGTCTCCGTACTGTTTTCCGTAGAGATTATACTAATTTACTGTCTTACTAACAGTGTATAAGCATTCTCAGCTTCATTTGGAATCAAAAAAGAGCCTGAATAGCTCTTAGTCTGCTCAGGCTGCCCTAACTGAAAAACATGGTCTGGATCGCTTAAGCAACATAAGCTTATTTCTCACATTTATGGAGGCTGGAGGTCCAAAATCAGGGTGCCAGCATGGTCAGGTTCTAGTGAGGGCTCTCTTCCTGACTTGCAGACAGTAGCCTTCTTACTGTATCCTCACCCTCACTTGGGTGAGGCAAAGACAGAAAATGTAACCAAAATGTTTGTACCTCATAATACCCTGAAATAAAAAAAAAAAGAATTTGCATTTCTAACGAGTTTCTAGGTGCTATGGACTGCATTGTGTTACCCCAAATTAATATTTGCTCTAACTCCAATTAATAAGCTCTAATTCCCAATGTAATGGTGTTTGGAGGTGGGGCCTTTAGGAACTAATTAGGCTTAGAAGAGGTCATGAGAATGGGGCCCTCATGATCGGATTAGTGCCCTTATAAGAAGAGATGCAAGACCATTCCCTCTCCCCACTTTTTCCTCTCCCTCCCCAAAACATGTGAGGATACGGTAAGAAGGCTACTGTTGGCAAAATACAATTTTCAAAAAATTCCTTTGTGGACTGCAGGTACTTTTAATAAAATGTTACTTAAGTGTATAAAAACATTGAAATCAAAGTATAAATGACTTATGCTTACCCTTTTTATATAATTATAAAATCAAAACAATTTTTAAAAGTATATACAAAGAAGATTGGTGCAAAACTAATCATGGTTTTAGCATTGTTGAAATTTGCCCTTTAATATGGGAATATATTCTTAAATAATTGTGGTTATGTTACACATCATTTTAATTTGAATTTCTTGCTTTATGTTTTTTTGCTAATGACATTACTTGCTGTATATTTGATATTTATTTTAGACAACGGAAATGATGTTGGACAAAAAGCAAATTCGAGTAATTTTCTTATTTGAATTCAAAATGGGTTGTAAAGTAGCAGAGACAACTTGCAACATCAACAACACATGTGGCCCAGGTTGCAAGGAGATGAGAGCCTTGAAGATGAGGAGTGCAGTGGCTGGCCATTGGAAGTTGACAACAACCAATTGAGAGCAATCATCGAAGCTGATCCTCTTACAACTACACAAGAAGTTGCCCTAAGAACTCAACGTCAGCCATTCTACAGTCATTCAGCAGTTGAAGCAAATTGGAAAGGTGAAAAAGCTTGATAAGTCAGTGCCTCAGGAAGTGACTGAAAAATCAAAAAAATCATCATTTTGAAGTGTCATCTTCTCTTCTTGTATGCAACAACAGCGAATCATTTCTCCATCGGGTTGTGACATGCGTTGAAAAGTACGTTTTGTACAACTGGTGATAATGAGTTCAGTGGTTGGACCAAGAAGAAGCTCCAAACACTTCCCAAAGCCAAACTTGCACCAAAAAAATGTCATGGTCTCCGTTTGGTGGTCTGCTGCCGGTCTGATCCACTACAGCTTTCTGAATCCCAGCAAAACCATTACATCTGAGAAGTATGCTCAGCAAATTGATGAGATATACCAAAACTGCAATGCCTGCAGCCAGCATTGGTCAACAGAAAGCGCCCAATTCTTCTCCACGACAACGCCTGACCGCAAGATGCACAACCAATGCTTCAAAAGTTGAACAAATTGGATTACAAATTTTGCCTCATCTGCCATATTCACCTGATCTCTTGCCAACCAACTACCATTTATTCAAACATCTCGACAACTTTTTGCAGGGAGAATGCTTCCACAACCAGCAGGATGCAGAAAATGCTCTCAAAGAGTTCATCGAATCCCAAAGCACAGATTTGTATGCTATAGAAATAAACAAAATTAGTTCTCATTGGCAAAAATATGTTGATTGTAATGGTTCCTATTTTGATTAATAAATATTTGTCTGGGCCTAGTTATAATGATTTAAAATTCACAGTCCAAAACTGCAATTACTTTTGCACCAACCTAATATTATATTCTCTATTTTTAGCCCTTTAAAAATCCAAATTGAGAATCTTTCAATTATCGAGATTAACCCACTTACATTTATTGTAATCACTGTCATCTTAAAACTTATTTTTGCCATCATCTTTAATATTTTCACTGATCATCATTTTACTTTATTCTTCCCTGCATTCCACTGTATAGATAAAGCTCCTTCTGCTGGTTTACCTAGTTTGTAATCCATATGCCACCTCTTGGGGTCTGGAGGGGAAGCAAGTGGAAGAGTAATCTCCTTAAGGTGGCTGGTCAGTCTGAATTTATTTTCATCAGCTCTTCAACCCCTACCCATTATACTTTTGCTCTTATTATAATTTCCCTTAAGACCTATACTATTGTTCATTTATCCTTATTTAATTTCTTAAGCTTATTAGTATCTTCTCTTTAACTAAAAGATATTTCAGCACAATCTGATGTTCCTTGGAATATCCACCGTCCCCCTCCCCATCATATTTATAATGCATGTAACTTTATTTTGGGTTGATATTGACATACCTTTTTATTTCTTTTGTCCTTACTGTATTATTTTTTAGTAAAACCGACAATAAACGTTAACAAGATTTAGTGCATAATTCCTGGTACCATTCCCTCAACTGGTTTCTCCACTTCAATGCACTCAATGTTGAGTGCATTCCCAGGAGAGTTTTTGCTATAGGTTATTATGAGACAGACTTTCTGAGACTTTTATGTATGTGAACATTATTATATCCTTACATCTAACTGGTAGATTGGCTGGATATAATATTCTGAGTGTAGAGTTCTTTTTCCTCAATACTTAAAAATATTCTTCCTTTGTCCTTTCGTATCCAGTATTCTGACAGGGATAGAAACTAGACTGCTCCAAAAATACCTTGTTTTGTATACTTGAATTTGGAACCATGTGGATTTGGCTTTGGAACATAATTATAAAACAAAGCATTATAAATGGAATCCCTGAAATTTAAAAGTGAAATAAAATAGATAAACTGTTTGCAGTAACTTTAACTTGTTTTCAGTAACATAGTTTGTAGGTTGTATTGTATTTTTATTTTAAAACTCATTGTGGGATCAAAGCAATTACTAATTATGTTTATGTCTTTGGGGAGGAAGATTTTTGGTGTAAGAGAATGAATAGATAAGATAGACAAGGTTAAACCTTATAGACCTGATTTTAAATCAGAAATATCATTATAAACTCATTATATATTTCAGCTTAAAAAAAAAAAGAACTCAGGATATTTTCATCTTAAGAAAAAAAAAAGGAGATATTTCCTCCCTCTTCTCCACTGAAAAGGACTAGAAGCCAGATCCAATTGACTTGCAAAGAACACTCCTAGTTCTCACATTGTGTCTCTAAATACCAACATCCACTAAAAGGAGCCAGGGCTCCTTGGACAAATCGACACATCTAGGTCTGGGACAGGAAAGCAAGGGACTTATCAACGACTCTAAAGGTGATGTGAAAAGAACTCAGAAGCCAACTGAAGGGCTCTCACTGGCTAAAGAGGATAATTTGGCATCAATAAGAACAGCAATATGTTATAACACGTGGAATATATTTAAATTCACAAATTCAAAGACTACTAAACACAACTCATTGGTGACTTTGGAGGTGCTTAGAAACCTCTTTTTAAAACCTGTAAAATAAAAGAGTGTATCAATAATTATTCAGTGTTTGTATACAAACTATACCTCAGGGTAGCCAAATAATTAATCAGGAAAAATTTCTCCTTGTAGAAGTATGTGAGCTAATGAATAAAGAAAGAATGGTAGAATTAGTATATCACTGTTTTTAATCTAATAAAATAATGGATATAGCAATAATCAGCAATGGCTGATTATACACACACACACACACACACACAAATACAATGGCAGTTAGTCATTCCATTTGATAGAAGAATACAACACATGTGAAGTGCCTTGCCCAAAACAAACAAAACATAAAAGCAATACAACAAACAAAAAATGGGATCTAATCTGATCAAGACACTAGGTCTAATTCCCCATTGCCAAGATGTCCGGGGGCCACAGTGACATGGAAAATAACTCCTTGTGAATGAATAACCAGCAAAATCCTGATGGTGGGAAACTAGAGAGGGCAAGTGATATGGTTTCCTAAATAAAGTATATGGGAAGAGGAAAGACGGGGGGAACTTATATATATAGTTTCCTAAAAGTCTAAAAGCAGGAATAGATTGATAAATTCATGAAGCTAGAAAGTGGCTAATCAGAGGACTTATTACACCTGCTGGGGTTGATTAAGAATAGCCAAAATTCTTTACAAGAGCTGCCATCCAGAGGTGGAGTCTGTTTGCCTACTTCTTGGCCCTGTGCTGGTCATGCACTTTACCTTGACCAGTAGAAGGTGGCAGAAGCAACATTGCACACATTCCAAGAGTAGGCCACCTAGAATGCTGCTGCGTTGTAAACATGTCCAAGTTAGACTCGTGGAGGAGGAAGAAGAGAAACAATCCTAAACCCACCCAATGGAAGCCCAAACACGTGAGCCAGCCCAGCTGACACCACATGGACCCCACACAAGCCTACCAACCGAATCTTGCCCAAATTGCCAACCCACAAAATCATGAGCATATAAATGGTTATTGTTATAATAAGCTGGTTTGTTACACAGAAACAACTGATATATCTTCTTAATCCTAATCATGCGATAAAGATATTCTCTATTCTCACTGACTCAGAGCTTAAGTGTTTCTAAGAGAAATATTATCAAGAGCACTACACTTTCCTTTATTCTGTGAGTCATGTGAAGTTGTCAGAATCAAAATGGTATCACTAATGTTAAAAATAAAACAAAATAACCTCAACAAGTAGAGCTGTGATGGCCTTGAAGAGAGGGTTATTAGGCCTGTATGTCTGTTAGCAAGAACTATCACTAATTACTGCAAAAAGTACAATCTTGCACAAAGGCCATTGCATCCTTGGACAAAAATACTTCTCCAAGGACACCTGACCAGCAACTGCTTCTCCACCCTCAGACCCCCATCACTCTTGTTAGTGATCTTCATAGCCAAGGATAATTATTTCTAAACACTTATGTAATCATCCTCATTTTTTCCTTTAAAAACTTTTGTCTTCCTTTACTTCCATGAATACACACATAATTTACTATGATATGCATATTCCCATTGTAATGTTTTACACCCAAATACATATATTTTTCTTTTAGAGAGCCTTCTCTGCTTATTATTTAGCTTGTCAGAAATTCTTTACTAATTCAACAATACTTTCACTGCGTGTCATCAAGTATGCATTAGGACAATAAGATTCTCCTTGTTTAGGTTCGTGAGACTTTCTACTGCACCCTAGTGGCCACTAGATTATGAGCCACACATTCATCATTAACGTTGAGGAAGATCATTTAACCAACATTAATAAAGCGCGGTAAGGTTTTTCACTCATACGTGCAAAATATCGTGGCAGTTGGCCCCCGTGAGCTATGTTATAATTCGTAGCCTAGAGGTTAATATCTATTTCAAGATTCAACCAAGGCCAACTGACAAGCAAGTAAGAACTCATAAAAGAGGGATAAACCCACTACTGCAGGATGAATGTGATGCCGTGGCATGCCACAGGCCTACGTCAGGTTCTCTGGAGTGCTGACTGCCCAACTAGTCACAGCTGACTCTAATCAGGTGCGGACTGGACTGTCTCTACACTGAACCTGGAATTGGAATGTGAGATGCTTCTCACCTCTCCTCTCTGGACCCCATTTCAGAGAGGAAAGAAACAATCACAGGAACGGAAGTCCTTGTCTTTTTCCTTCCATCCTTCCCTCCTCCGTCGCTCCCTCCCTCTCTCTTTACGTTTGTTTCTCTTCCTCGTCTCCTCTAGCTGGGTTCATTTTCATAAAAAGAATTTCAGCATTCAAACTTTCAGCTATGTGGAATTTGTTGACTCAAGATGAACCAAGAAACTCCTATTACACCATTATCTGATGGGGAACTTTACACGAGGCTGCCTTGCTAAAATTTCGTTCACGGTAATCATTAATCTTACCAAAGCCTGGAATGGATTTCCGCTTTAGCCAGGGCAGGGAAAACTACTGTGGCTCATCTCCAGGTCCTCCCCATGCAGCCAGCTTCTTAACCAGGACTCGGGACTCTTACCTGTTCTCTCACAGCCGTCTCTGCACCAACCATGGCCACCTTCGTGGAGCTCAGTACCAAAGCCAAGATGCCCATCATCGGCCTGGGCACCTGGGAGGTGAGATGCAAATCTTTGGACACTCTGCTTCCCTGAAGGGGCATTTGAGTGTTCTCTTCTCTCTGCGGTTAGCTGGGAAAGCCTTGAGGCTGGGCAGGGGTTTGGCAAGATGAGATTCAGCCCTAGAACCAGGATCCAAGTTGCTTTCTTT
Organism: Propithecus perrieri; assembly: GCA_963574695.1. NCBI lineage: Eukaryota > Metazoa > Chordata > Mammalia > Primates > Indriidae > Propithecus > Propithecus perrieri. Next base: position 2,729 of record CAUYRB010117076.1, on the reverse strand, counting down.
TCTCAGGGCTGATTCAGGCTGCAAAGCTCCAAGATTAGATAAGAGCTTCTCTAGCAACCTTCGAGCTTCAAGCAGGGGTTGGACTTAAAATTGTTTTCCAGGGAAATTTCTCTAAAATACTTCCTGAATCTAGGACACTTAAAGGAACTCAATATTTCAGGAGTCTTGGCCCTTTGCTGTGAGCTGGGTAGCTGAGAAGAACAGATACAGAGCTCTGAATGCCCTGGTACTTCTTGCTGCCCACAGTGTGGGACTTGGACCAGCAGCTTGTTAGAAATACAGAATGTCAGGCTGCACCCCAGGCTACTGGATGGGTATCTGTACATTGACAAGATCTGCAGGTGATTCCCATGCATGTTAAAGTCTGAGACATGCTGAGACCACAAAGAGCCTGGGCTGGGGGTCAGGAGCTCTGGTCCACCTGGCTGTGTAAATGTCAGCTGACAAAACACGGCAAGGCACATCCCAGTGCTCAGGGAGGAAGATTCCTGAGCTCTCTGGGGGTGAGTTTGACATTGTTCCTCATCTTCTTACTCTGCCTTCTTTGCCATTTGCATCAATGGTAGCACCTCCCTAACTAGGTACCAGGAGCAATCCTTGGATTTTCTCTTCCCTCTTGTCCCTGACAGCTAATCTCCTGTAGAGTCTGCCTCCTCTGACTCTTTGTTTCTTTGCGCCTGTTCACCCGGGCTGGAGGGCAGGAGCCCTTTTTGTTTCAGTGTTCAGTCTTTCTCAGGAAAGCTTGGCTAGGTTGGACCAAAATGTGATATTTCTAGTACTATTTCATTTCTTTATTTCTTTTTTTATCCTTTTCTTTTCTTTTTTTTTTTTTTTTACCATGAGGGTGGAATACAAACTCCATTCCAAAAAGTTTTTCTATTTCTTCTTTTCCTGAAGCAATAATTATCTAATGGATTGCATCTACTGAGCCTTACTGTGTGTCAGGTGATGTGCTAAAACTTCACACTCATCGTAGCAGGTAATCGCCAACACGGCCTCATATGGCAGGTGCTGTTATTTTCCCATATTGCAGGCAAGGTTTAGAGAGCTTGAGTCATCTCAACCCCACACGGGAAGTGTGTGGTGGAGTATGGGTTTATGCTATAATGACCATTTTTCAGATCCTTAACACCGTTTGGGGAACTTGTCTAAAAATTCCCCTGGGTTATTTAGAGTCCGGTTTTTAGCCTGGTCTTTAGAAAGTTGCAGTGGAGACCATCTGTCCCCCACATACAGCTGTAGACATTTCAGGAGTAACCTGGATTAGAAGGAAATTGACTTTTAGCTAGGATAGGACATGAGGTCATAATCATAAAATTATTATAACTTACTTTCTTCCTTCTTCTTTTGAAAAGTTCACCAAAGTTTGTATCCCCTGGAAAATGGACCCAAGGGAGGTTTGAAAAAGTTGAACTTCAATAGGGAGAGCCTATTGAAGGTAGTCTGTGGAGACGAGGATATAGTGTTAGCAGAGCATAATGCTGGGTACCTATAGTTCCAGCTACTTGGGAGGCTGAGGCAGGAGGATCACTTGAGCCCAGGAGTTCGAGACCAGCCCAGGGTGTAGTGAGATCTCATCTCTAAATAAATAAACAAACAAAAAGAGTATATGATGGGCTTTCCTCTTTCTTTGCAGTCTCACCCAGGCAAAGTCAAAGAAGCTGTGAAGGTGGCCATTGAAGCAGGGTATCGCCACATCGACTGTGCTCACATCTATCAGAATGAGGGTGAGGTGGGGGAAGCCATCCAAGAGAAGATCCAAGAGAAGGCTGTGAGGAGAGAGGACCTATTCATCGTCAGCAAGGTACATGGGGCTCATCTTGGGGGAGGACTTCCCTTCAAGGCAGGGGGAAGTATATGGATCTGCTCAGCAGCAAGAACTCTCTGGGCCTCTCCTGTATGGACCGATTGTCCATCCTCTTCCTCTCTGCCTGTATAACAGAGGTGGGTACAATGATGTCCACACTGCAGACCACCATTGGGGCTGGAGATGCTGCTGCTCCCCCTCCCCCACCTGTGGGTTGGTTTCCATAGACACTCAGAGTCCAGTTATTCAGAACCCTAAATGAGCCCCCCATTCCCCACTGGGGGATCTATCTGCTCACTGGCAGTCAGAGGCTGGGGGTGCTATCAGGGCTTCATGCAGACCCTGCCTTCCAGCACTGTAGTCTCAATGGTGTGGCCCTTAGTTCTCGGCTAGAGGATGTTTTGGAAAACAGTGGGGGCATGTTTTATTGTCACTCATGATTTTTTTTTTCCCATTTCAGTCTAGTAAAAGGTGAGTTATAAAATGTTATAAATAAAGAAGTGGCTGTTGGATGTGAGGGGTACAGAGTCACTGGATCTGTATAATACACAACTTGCCAAAAAACACTAGTTTCAGGTACTTGGAAAGCACACGCATGTGGTGGGAGCAATAGACCCCACTGTGTGCAGTGGTCAAGCGTAGAGAAACTCCTGATAAAGTCATCCTTAGGGCCCAATAGGCTTGGAGATAGGGCAGTGCAGAAAAAGGACCCTCTGCTCCCAAAGGCATAAGAATGCTTGAAATTTGCAAGCTAGACACAAGTCCTGTCCTCAGAAAGTCAACAGCTGAGGAAGAGAATTACACAGGAAATCAAATATAAAATCAGTGGCCACATTTGCTAAATGATATGAGAGACATGTAGAGTACTAGGAGAGGTGAAAATAAATGGCCTTCAACTCTTGAGAAATGTCATTGACTCGCT
>CAUYRB010117074.1:0-16255 GCA_963574695.1 Propithecus perrieri | reverse complement strand
ATACATTTAGTAATCTGCCTTTAGAGAAACAAAAGAAACAAATACTACAGAACCAGGCTGCTAATACTTTAGGTGCTTTCTGTTCACATTCAAGACAGTCCTAACTCTCAGCTGGAGTTCCCCTAAAGCCAAATACTAGGAACAGCTTTATCAACCCAGCATCTGGAACAATCACTAGAACTACCGAGTGCAGGGGCGGGGGAGGAAACAGTCGTGTCATCTTAAATTTTTTTTAACTTGCTGCCTGGGACCACTGTAGAGTTCAACAGAGAACCCAAAAATAGGTTTCCCATGACAGTGACAGAAGGAGTCGCTAGGAACTCAAAGGGATTTTTCTTTTTTTCAATTCAAGAAGGTAACAGTTCTGAGGGACGGGAAAATCCAGAAGGCAATTTCCTTTTCTGGGAAGGGGAAAAGCGGGGTGAGGGGAAGCAGGTCTGAGGAAACTGGGGTTTCCTCCGGGGAGTGGAGTAAGCGAGAAGGTGGTGGCCGGAGGAGCGGAGGTGACTGCAGAGGGGGCGGCGTCCCTGACCAGTAGCAAGCAAGGGGGCAGGGGACGGCGCCCCCCACCTGTGGGAAGGGACGTCGCAGCCGCCAAAAGGCGTCGGGAGGAGACTCACCGCTCGAGTGCGCTGGGCCGCTGAACAAGGCGCGGAGGGCTGCACCCAGCCGCACGGCTCCGCTCAGCCAAGGCGCCGGAAAAGGGTGGACACCGCGCTCTGAGGCGAGGCAGCCCGGACGCCAATCCCCAGGGCCAAGGACCAGAGCCACTGCGTCCGCGGGCCGCCCGGAGCCGGAGCCCCAGCCGCGGACGCCGTTGCTTCCGCCTTCTCTGATCGCCGCGAAGAGCGAGAGGCGGGCAGTGCGCGGGGTAGGAGACAGAGCGGCCGCGTCGGGCGATAGCGCCCCCTGGCGGCGGTCCTCCACGGCGCGGGCTGCGGCGCAGGCGCAGGCGCAGGCTCAGGGTGGACCCAGCTGTCAACCCGGCGCACTCGGCTTCGGCTTCCCCTCCCTCTCCGGTGCCCTACCTGGGAATTCCTTTCGCCACAATCCGGATCTGGGTGTTTTTATGTGTGTGTTGCGGGGAGGTGGTGGGTATGACTTGCAATAAGATCGATGGCCGTGAGAAAATCAGTCCCGGAGTAACTGTGATTTGGCGAGCAGTCGCGACAGCAGTAATCCCAAACTGTTTTTACAGCTTCCCTATACAAGCAGGAGAAAACCTCAAGTGGGCTTGATCGCTTTACCTTGGGGAATTCTTAAATCCCTGCCTAACTCCGCCCTCCTTACCATGGAAGTTTCCGCGAGAGATGGAACCTTCTGTTATCACCTTGGCTTCCTCCTCATCCAGTCCAAGGGAGTCAGCCCATACATTAAACATTTCTTTGAAATTGTTGCCAACTACACCAGCCCTTTCTTTGTCATCGTCACGGGAAAGCTATTTCGAATTTCTTGTTTAACTGGACATAAATAGATAGAGAATATAACAGGCATTTGGCAGGAGATGTACAAAAGATTTCCACCCACTTCTAAAAAAGTGGCTGGTCGCCCACCTCTTAGGGGAGGTATTACAGGGTAATGGTGGTGTGTGCATATCCTGAAACAAGACTGCTTGGTTCAAATCCAGTTTTTCCCCTTACTAAACTGTATGACTTAGATAAATTGCTTAATCTGTACTTGTTTCAATTTTCTCATCTCACATTAACATGGGGATAATAATAGTACTTACCACACAGGGTTGTGGAAGGGTGAGATAATTTAAAATATGTAAATAAATTATTGAAAACTATCTAGAACATAATGTGGGCTCAATAAATATTAACAATACTGCATATCCTGCATTCTGGCTGCTAATATTCATAGAAAATGCTTCTCTTTTCAAGATAAGAATCTGTCACTGGTTCTCAGATTCTATTGACCCCCTTTTAAAAAAAATATTTTGCAATATTTAAGACATAAAAAGTGTAAAGAATTATACACAAACATTTGTGTACTCACCACCTAGCTTAAGAAATAAAATATTGCCCTTTAACTTGTCAAATTGTAAGCCTTTGTTTATCCCTTCCCAGTGTCCCCCGTTATAAAAATAAATCCCTTATGGCAGGGTAAGTTATATAATTATTTCATTACACATTACAATGTAATAATAATAGAAATAAAGTGCACAATAAATGTATTGTGCTTGAACATCCCGAAACAATCCTCCCCACCCAGTCCGTGGAAAAATTGTCTTCCATGAAAATGGTCCCTGGTGCCAAAAAGATTGAGGACTGCTGCTTTATGGAATAAAAAAGAGATCACTACGAGAAATTGAGACGTTGGGAAAAAGGAAGAGCAAGGGAGTCAGAATTCCCTCCACTTACTAGTGTGAGCCCTGGGACAAGTTATATAATCTCCATGAGCTGCAATGGCCAAAAACCATATAAAAGGGGATAATGTCTGCCTTACTGGGCTGTTGTCAGAATCAACTAATAAAAATCTATTCTGAGAAAATCCAGCACTGGGCTTTCAAAAAGATTAGGTGTTCTCTATGTGTTTCTTCACACTGTTTTCATAAGTGTCCTCAAAGGGCCTCCTCCTACTTCTGTGAATCCAATCTATTCTCCACTACCTTATATATAGTGGAGAGTTTTAGTGCTCATCCAGGCCATGGGCACACAGGAAACTTACAATTCCCTGTCCCCTTGCCATCAAGCAGGGCCATGTGACTAGTTCTCCCCTGTGGGCTATGAGGAGAAGGATGCATGTGCTTTCTTGGCCAAAGCATTTGATTTTCATTGCAAGCCTCTGTTCCCTGTGTGCAACCAAGGAGTCCATAGGGCAGCTATAAGAGGAGACAGGTATATCACTAAGTTGATGTATGGTGGGCAGTTGCCTTGGAAAGTCAACCCCACTTGCATTGGACTTTTATGAGCAGGAAACAAATCCCCGTTGTTTTAAGCCATTGAGATATTGGGACTGTCTTTTCTGTAGCATAACTCAGCCTATCTTATACACAGTTCCTTCTTGAAATCTTTTCTGATACTGGGAATCAGAAAACCAAGGTTCTACTCTTAGTTCTGCCTCTCTTTAAAATTGGTCAGACGTCCTCAACTATAACGTTGGAGTTAAATCTACCCTGTCTTCTTCCCAGAGCTACTATGAGTCCAAATGAGATCATATGTAAAGATCTCATTTTGTGAACTAGGAAGTCCCATACAGATGGAAGGAATTGAATATTCTAATTAGTAGAGTTACCTATATACTGCAACCACAGTGCCCAGGTTTTCTGAAAAGCTGCTAATTTAAAATATTTTATCCAGTTGTCCTTATAAGTAAATCAAACGTGTACAAAAATATAGTCACCATAGCTGCTATGGTTCGAATGTGTCCCCTAAAGTTCATGTATTGGAAACTTAACCCCCAATGTGGTGGTATTGGGAAGTGGGGTCTAATAGGAGGTGTTTGGTTCATGGGGGCACAGTTCTCATGAATGGATTAATGACATTATTACAGGAGTGGATTCATTATGGCAGGAGTGGGTTCCTTATAAAAGGACAAGTTTGGTCCTCTCTTCTCTCTCTCTTTATCACCCTATTTTTGCCCTTCCACCATGGGATGACACAGCAAGAAGGCCCTTGCCAGATGCTAGCCAGCCTACAGAACTGTGAGCCAATAAATTTCTATTCATTATAAATTACCCAGTGGTACACTGTTATAGCAGCACAAAACAGACCAAGACAGTATCATTCCTAGATTGCTATTTTTCACATCCTATTTAAAAAATGAAATATGATATACTTTGTAAGTTGGTGGACATTGGGGTGGGAGGGTGAGAGATTCTTCCCCAAACATTTGGAAATAAGATGGCTGTCTGAGAGTTAAATTGAAACATTAAGCCACAATTCATGAGCTCAAAATACATTTATCAAACAACCATTATGGGTGTGTATAGCAGCCTGCCTTGAAGATGGTATTTATGACCGTGTATAGTTCCCCTTCTCAATAAATAGGGCTGACTCATGTAACCAATAGGATACTGTGGAAATGACAGAATGTGACTTCCTAGGCTAGGTTGTAGAAGACATTACAGCTTCTCTCTTATTCTCTTAAATTAATTGCTCTAAGGGAAGCTTCTGCCCTGTCTTGAGGACACCCACGCAGCCCATTGGAAAAACTCCTGTAATGAGCAACTGAGCCATCCTGCCAACAGCCAGAGGACTGCGGAGGCTTCCTGCCAAACCCTTGTGTGTGAGTCATCTTGAAGTGGAAATCCAGTCCCAGTCTAGCCTTCAGATGATGCAGCACCAGCCAACATCTTGACTGCAGCCTCACGAAAGACCCAAAGCTGGAACCATCCGGCTAAGCTGTTTCTGAATTCCTGACCTACAGCCCCCTAAAAACAGGCAGAATCTTTCTCACACCAGAAGCAGAAAGAACAAGAAAGTAGATATGCTAGTCTTTGATAAAATTGCAGACAAGAAAAAACAAATCAATTAAAAGAAGAATTAGATATGACAGAACCCAGAAAAAGGTAAAAGAGATCCACTGTGGCATGTCCTATGTACATTCTATTTGGAGCAGGAGGTGCCCTGGGTCAAAACTTCCCCCTAGCTGTCTGTTTCCAGAGGCAGACATTGTGGAGATGGCCCGATGTCATTAATCTTTTGAGTTGTTAAAGCAATTACCTACTAAATGATTTCATGATTGCTAACAGTAGCTAAATGAAGTCAAAGAAGCTCATGAAGGAACGTTACCCAATAGAAGATTCTGGCCTTGGAAGACACTCCAAGTACAATAAGTTTTAGGGCTTTCCTCCCTCTTTTCTATCCTCCCTACCACCCCATTCCATCAAAATGAGGGAAAGTGTTCAGAGCTGAAGGAGGAGGAGGTAGTGATAAGAGAAGCGATGGGAGGCACAGAAAGGAAGATGAGTGGGCGTGTGTGTGTGTGTGTGTGTGTGTGTGTGTGTGTGTGTGTGTGTGTGCAGAAAGGCTCCCAGGGAGAGTGCAGACCTTACTAACAGGCTTCAGAGCTGTACCTTTGGCTCAGCCAACTGTCCAGGCTGGGAGCAGACTATGAGCCACTAGGAAGCAGAAGTTTAGTTTTGGAATCACCTTAGAATCTACAGAAGTTCCCCAAATTGTCCAAGACAATGCGCTTTCTTTGATAAAACCCATCTACTAGCAGGGAGCAAAAATACTTGCCCTTCCTCCCCAATTTCTTCCCCAACTCCTGATCAAGAACCTCAGCTTTTTGTGGCCACGCTCATTCTTTTCCACTCTTGGATAAAGGAGGGAATCTCATTTTTTCTTCATTTGGGAGAGAGGGTAAGGTGGGCACATTTCTACTGCACTGGGGCCAGTTTTTTTCTTAGTTTTACCACTATTCATTATGCAATGTTGAGATGATAAATTGGCCTAATTAACTGCTTCCTTGAGGGAAAGAATGTACCAGTCAGAGGATGTGAGTATCTGAACTACTTGTGAGTTATAGTTTTAATGCAAATGGATTGATTGTGTCTGATTTGTGTATACGTTGCCTGGGAGCTGAGTTAGTATGCAGGCACACTGTGTAGATAAAATCAGTTTTTGAATGGGCAGAGCTAAGCATCAGGTTAATTCACCAAAGTAAATAATACTGAAACCACCCTTTATAAAGTTAGTAAAGGGCCACAAGTTGGGAACTGTGGTAGGGGACAGAATTCTGCAAATGTATAGGCATAGTTAAAAAATATATATACTATGTATTACCAGCCATTGTCCCCTAGTTTGCTTTCCTATTATTGCTACTCAAGAGTCACATAGCTGATGGTCATAAAGATTCTTAACTTTCTTAATTACTCCCATAGAAAACTTCACCCTTGTGAAATCTAAGAGTAGTTTTTTGAGATATATTCCAGGCCCTGCATTCCAGTGGATTGGCTGACCCACCCAGACCAGTAGCCTGTACCAAGGAACTGACTAAACTGGTCTTGCAACCCCTACCGAGGAACTGACTCAGCACAAGAAGATAATTTCTGCACCCCTAGGATTCCACCCCAAACCCAGCCAATCAGCAGCAGACCCAATTGCCCAGCTCTTTGCCCACCAAACTATCTTTAAAATCGCTTTCTCCAAAATTCTTGGGGAGATGGATTTGAGTACTTCCTCCTGTCTCCTTACCTGGTGCCTATGATATTAAATGCTTTCTCTGCTGTAACTCCTGCTGCCTCAGTGTATTGGCTTCCTTTTGAGCAGGAGGCTCAAAACCTGGTAAGGCTGTAACAATGACTTCTCTTGATATATTCCCTTCTGTACATATTTTTAAAAATTGCTATTAAGAAAAATCATCCAAAACTTGAAATAAAGCAAATGGATGTCTACATGTCCTTTCAATATTATTGTTTACCATGTTCACCTAGTAATTACTTATTATCTATGTTGGAGTATGTGCCTGTGTTTGACTTTGCTGTTTACTATTGTAGTTGGTAAGAAATCAGGCATTGAAGTTACTCATTAACCTATCGATTTCTATCCAGTAAAAAAATACAGCTCCAGAGCTTAATGCACTATAGGAAATTAACCAGTTTTGTATCTATTAAGCAGGTACATTCATTTTAGCATTTCTTTGCCTGCCTGTGTAAAATCTCCATTTCTCAAATTCTCCTTTGAGCCAGCTTTATCATCTTATTCATTAATGAGTTAAATCGAATCTTAGACATGTGTTCATTCCATACTTGTATGAGTTTTGTATTTAACTTTTTAAAAATTATTCTTTAACATTATAGCATCCCTGCTTGACTCTGCTTCTTTCCAGTGTTTGCAAATTGAATAAACTGTGCTTGGTCAGATTGTTGCCTGTGTGATATTTGACCCACTGAATCCGACAATGCTGAATCTTTCAGGGCATTGGGATCCTCGTAATAAACCTTAATCATGTACTATAACACAAAAGCAAAAACGTATATTTAAGCTTTTGGTTTATCCAAAAGCTTTTTGAAACAATTGTTTTTTGAAACAATTGGAGGTTTATCGTTTAGAAAGTGCCTGAGTTAAAAAGCCTGATTTCTATACATTCCAGATGGCCGCGTAACTGGTTCTATGCACAAATTTCAATGATCCCTGTATGTTTTTTTATAATCCTCTCCCTTAACTACTTGACCTTTTGAGTTGTTTCCCAGAAATCGTGGATTTTCTGCAAAATAAAGTAACTGAGATTCTGAAGTCCCCTAGGCAGATTTCCTGAAGCCAAGACTCACCATCCCCCACAACCTGTCCCCAGCTGTACTTAGCCCCTTGTTAGTTACACTATGACCTGGGCCAAGGCATGTGACTCCTCCTTTAGCCCATGATCTCTGTTAGTTGGAGAGATGGATTTGAGGCAGCTTCCCCTGTTCTCCCAACAAGACATCTTTTGAATTAAAAAATTCCTTTCTTCCTTGGCAGTCCTCATTGTCTCAATAATTGGATCTTTGTGCTACAAGCAACTGGACCTAGGCCAAACTCTCCTTGTGATTTTGACAATAGCTGCTCGGTGTGGAACCTCCAAGACAACAGCAGAGAAAACAGAATGTGAGGCAGGACAGGAGGAAGTGTCCTGAACTGGGATTCAAGCTTGGTGGGAAGAGCAGGGTGTTTCCATTGTTCCTGATTATAGTATAAATTTTATTATGATATAATTTCCAAAAAAGGCAATTAAATAAATAATGATTCATTTCCTTAAATTACCCACAATGTAGTTGAAATGATATATCTTCTATGCACAATATTATTTTCAGAAATTGCATGTTTTCATTGCAAATGTATTTAGATATAGTATGAGCCATATAGTCTTTTGTGTGGCAGACTAGAAAACTAGTTGCAAATTATAACACTGATTTTTAAAGAAAATGTGTACTTTGTCCCAGACAACTAAATAAAAATGCTTTGGCAGAGGTATTACAATTCTTCTATAGATTGGAATCAGTCTACAGGGAAGTTTATTACAATGACAATATTAGGTAAATTACAAACAGCTTTACTAAAAAAGGAAATGAAAGGTTTGCGTGAGTGTGTGTGTTTTGTCAATGCTATCACAACTTTTAGTTTTCAATCACATATAAGAGGAGCCACATTCCAGTTACCTGCAGGCTTGGTCCACATTTTTCATTTGGTGCTGTTGTTAATACCTTGTGAGTAGTAAGAACAAAATAATTTTTGATCCCAAATTGAACTTTCAGAATTTCATCCACCTAAAAATGATTTTCATCCTAATTGCTGCCAGAACAGAACAGATTTCCTTCTGGATTTTCTAAGTTGCTTTAACAAGCAACACGAGAGTGTCCACTTCCTCATAACAAAGTAATGTTCATGTTCTGACTGATAGCTAATGGTGTCTCTTCTTGCAGGGGGTTCTCTAGGGGCTACAAATTATGTGAAATAATGTTCTTTGAAGTTGTAACATGTTGGAAGATCTCTAAAATGGCTATTTGAGGGTGGAGGTGGTAATTTCTTCTTAAGGCATTTTTTAAGGGTGATTTACTTTTTCGTTATCTGCATCAGTGAATATAAAGGGTCAATATTAGAAATCAACAAACAAGGAAGGATTTTAGCTATGAGCACAGAAGCATGTTTTCTTCTAGGAAATACCTCAGAACTAAATTAGGGAAGTGCCAAAAGGCGTATTCCAGAGAGGAAATAAAGTTTTAGAAATTGGAACACAGTTGGAAACTGAAACAATTCAACATCTTTAGTACTGTTGCTCTTAAAATCACTTATATTTATTTCACTTAACTTATTTTCCTTTGTAATTAAAATGTCTCAGAATAATATTAAAGAATGTACAGTTTCCTGTCTATATGGCTGTACTTATAGTAAATTATTCCTCTAAGGTTAAACGTTGAGTTATTTCTAATATATTTTCGTTTATAATGTGCCAGTGAACTTTTTTGCATGAATCCTTGTCCACATTTTAAATTATGACTTTAAGATGGATTCCTTCAAGGGAAATTGGTAGGTCAAAGGCTATGAATATTTATGACTCCTGTTAAAAATGACTTCCCAGAAAGGTATCCATTTGTATTCCGTCTGGCTCTTGGTGTATACCTTACTCATTCTCCCTGGGATTCTAAGATTGAGCATTGCCTTAAAAACCAAATGAATATATGCTCCCCCACCCCAACTTCCCCACCCTCACATCAAAAATTTCAAAAATAAATTAAAATTCACATACAAGGCCGGGCACGGTGGCTCACGCCTGTAATCCTAGCTCTCTGGGAGGCTGAGGCGGGCGGATTGTTTGAGCTCAGGAGTTCGAGACCAGCCTGAGTAAGAGCGAGACCCTGTCTCTACTAAAAATAGAAAGAAATTAATCGGACAACTAAAAATGTATAGAAAAAATTAGCTGGGCATGGTGACGCGTGCCTGTAGTCCCAGCTACTCGGGAGGCTGAGGCAGAAGGATCGCTTGAGCCCAGGAGTTTGAGGTTGCTGTGAGCTAGGCTGACGCCAGGGCACTCACTCTAGCCCGGGCAACACAGTGAGACTCTGTCCCAAAAAAAAAAAAAAAAAAATTCACATACAAGATAAAATAGTCATGTTATAGAAGGTTAAAAAATAAAAAGTAAAAATATTCTGCTTACACTTTTTAAAACTAGTTCTACTTTATGGAAGTAACTACTGTAATGAAAAAAAACAAAACAAAACAAAACAAAAAAACCCCACCAGTTTAATCTAAAAAACTTGGTCTTCCTGTTTATATAAGAACTACATTGGGAAAGGAGGGAAGTGCTTACCTGCTAGAGCTTGGGGAATTCATCAACATTGCAAGCTTTCCTTTATTTTTTTTTTCCCTAGGTTGCTTCTAAGAATTGCCTTGTGTTTCTTGTGGACATTCCACTAGGCAAGATGATGTTACAGCAAGTGGCCCCGAGGACAAACTGAGCTGCACATGGAGAGTCAGAGAATCAAAGGCAGGCTCAGAGGGGTCTTGCCGCCAAATTCTGAGCTCCGTCTACCTGATTTTTCTCTCTTTTATTAAATTGGGATGGTCCGAGGGGTAGGATATCAGGTGGCCAATGCCTGCCAGGTAATAGGTTGGTTGATGTGTCAGGTAATAGGTTAATATTATGTTGATGCACCAGGTAATAGGTTTGTATTATGCTGATGTGGGTCTTCTGTGAGGGATGGGGGTCTCAGGTGGCTGATGTGCCCAGTAATAGATGGGGGTTTTCCTTATCAATGAGACTCTGGACATTTAGCCAGGAAGGGAAGGTGGACTTTGGAGTCAGACAGGGACAAACTTGAAAAAGGCTATTTAAAGTTAGCAATAACATGTATTTGAAAATGGTTACAGTATCTATCTAGTAAAACATGTCAGCTATATAAAAGAGTTACAAAATTTATCCTAGAGAGTAAAACGTTGATGTTGTGGAAAAGGGGCTGCTATGTTTGTCTGGGCAAGTAAAACATTAAAGATGGCTTTGTTAGTTGAGATTTTAACTCTTGACATATAAGATAAAGTTTAGAACTATTGATAATGGAGGCTGCTTGCCTCATTAAGATTGTCTTGTCTATCTGCTTCTCCCTCCCTCATTCCTTCCCTTCTTCCCTCCCCACGCCTCTCTCTTGGAGAGTAAGATGCAAACATCATATGACATGTTATTCTTTTTTTTTTTTTTGAGACAGAGTCTCACTCTGTTGCCCGGGCTAGAGTGCCGTGGTGTCAGCCTCGCTCACAGCAACCTCGAACTCCTGGGCTCAAGCAATCCTTCTGCCTCAGCCTCCCGAGTAGCTGGGACTACAGGCATGCGCCACCATGCCCGGCTAATTTTTTCTATATATTTTTAGTTGTCTGATTAGTTTCTTTCTGTTTTAGTAGAGACGGGGTCTCGCTCTTGCTCGGGCTGGTCTCGAACTCCTGAGCTCAAACAATCGGCCCGCCTCGGCCTCCCAGAGTGCTAGGATTACAGGCGTGAGCCACCGCGCCCGGCCATGACATGTTTGCTATTCTTAAGTACTTTATTTTACTAAGAACAAGAAGAGTTTCCTATATAACTGCAATATTATTGTCACTCTCTGAAATTTAACTTATATAATAAATATTATCCAATATACATCCATATTTAAATTTTTCCAATTATACTGCAAATATCCTTAAGAGCTGTTTGTTTGGTTTGGGTTTCCACCCAGGATCCTGTCCAAGTTTGCAATTGCATTTGCTTGTCATTGCCTAGTCTTTTCTTAAAAATTAAACTTTAAATTTTGAGATAATTGTAGATTTACACGCAATTTTAAGATAAAAGAGAAATTCCATTTACCCTTTTCTGAGTTTCCACCAATGATAACATCCCGCAAAACTATAGCGCAATACCATAATATCTTGACATTGATAAAGTCAAGATATAGAATATTTCCATCACCATGAGGATCCCTCATGTTGCCCTTTTGTAGCCACACCCATTTATCTTCCTCTTCCCCTCCTTAAAGCCTGAAAACCACTAATCTGTTCTCTATTTCTACAATTTTATCATTCCAAGAATGTTACGTGGATGGAATCATATAGTGTGTAAACTTTTGGATTGGGATTGGCTATAAACATTCCTGTGACAGGTTTTTATGTGACCATAAAATTTCATTTCTCTGGGTCAAATCTGTGAGTGCAATTGCTAAATCATATGGTATTTGCATTTCAGCTTTTAAGAAACTGCTAAATGATTTTCCAGAGTGTCTATACTGTGATGCATTCCCAACAGCAATATATGGGTAATTCAAGTTTATTTTAGCCATTCTGGTAGATGTGTAGTTATATCTTATTGTAGTTTTAATTTGGATTTTCCTAATGGCTAATGATGGATAATATCTTTGCATGTACTTATTTGTCATCTGTATATTCTCTTTGGCAATAATGTCTCTTCACATCTTTTGCCCACTTTTTAATTGGATTGTTAGTCTTTTTACTGTGATTCATTTTTAGTTTTCATATAAGATGTGAGACTTAGGTCAAGTGTTTTTTGTTTTTTTTTGTTTTTGTTTTTTGTTTGTTTTTTTTTTTGAAAGATGAAGTCTTGCTATGTTGCCCAGGTTGAACTCAAACTCCTGGGCTCAAGTGATCTTCCCACCTCAGCCTCCCAAGTAGCCTGGCTGAAGATCAAGTTTTTTTTCTTCCCTTCTTTCCTTCCTTCCTTCCTTTATCCCTTCTTCACTTCCTCCCTTCCTCCCTTCCTTCCTCTTTCTTTCCTTTCTTTTTTTTTTTTTTTTTTTTTAGACAGATTCTAACACTGTTTCCCAGGCTAGAGTGCCATGGCGTCATCCTAGCTCACAGCAACCTCGAACTCCTGGGCTCAAGCAATCCTTCTGCCTCAGCCTCCTGAGTAGCTGGGACTACAGGCATGCTCCACCATGCCCGGTTAATTTTTTCTATATAATTTTAGTTGTCCGATTAATTTCTTTCTATTTTTAATAGAGACGGGGTCTTGCTCTTGCTCAGGCTGGTTTTGAACTCCTGAGCTCAAACAATCCGCCCGCCTTGGCCTCCCAGATTGCTAGGATTACAGGCGTGAGCCACTGCACCAGGTCCTTTCCTTTCTTTTTTTATCTATGATGTCCAATTGCTCCAGTACCACTTGTTTAAAAGGCTATCTTTTCTTCATTTTTTTTTAATCTTTGTCAAAAATCAATTGAGTATGCTTGTGTGGGTCTATTTCTGGTTTCTCTATTCTATTTCATTGATTTATATGTCTGTCCCTCCACCAATACCACAAAGTCTTGATTATTATAGCCATATAACAAGGCTTGAAGTCCAAGTAGATGAATTCCTCCTACCACCTTAGATTTTTAAGATTGCTTAAGCTGTTAAGTTCATTTGCCTTTCCATATAAATTTTAGAATAATATTGTCAATGGGCAAAAATTCTTGTTGGCATTTTGATAGAAATTGTATTAGACTTACGTGTCAATTTGGAAGAGAAATGATAGTTTTATTTTGTTGAATGTTTCAATAAACTAACAAGGTATGTCTCAAAACTTTGCTTTATAGTTACACGATAGTTGCATATGCAACAAAAGATATACAAAACTTTATAGTTGCAGGATAGTTCTCTGGGTAGTTGGACCAGCCCAGTTCTCTCCCCCTTCTTACTTGCAATTCTCAAGAATAACTGTAGAATGTGCTGGGAATGTAATACCCTGAGATAAGAGGGAACCAGCCAGAATAGCCTAGGATCTCTTTTGGTCCCCTCTAGAAACAGGATGTCTTTCAGTGTGTTAGCCCAGTGTTTGATGTAACCCACTGGGTATAAAACCCAGATTGGGCTGCTTTCTGAGATCCCTTAGCTGTTGCACAGGTGGGGCACTTGCAGACAAGATTGCATCTGCCCTAGGCAGTTTTCCTGAGTCTTGGGAGACCACACTTACAAGGAATCCTCAGCTTCTGTTGTCCCTTGCTGCCTATCTATAAGTGATAAACCTACCGGGTTTGGCAATCTCGTTCTGTGTTCTTGGTTCTTGGTATGCTCTTAGCTGAAGAACGACCAGACACACCAAAGTAAGCCAAGCATGAGGTGAAATTTATTGAGGGGAAGATAGGATTACAGAACAAGAGCAAGGTATACTTTTACAGAGCAAGATACATATGCCACAGATGACAGTCGGAACCCTTGCTGCAGCAGGAAAAGAGAGGTTGGTTATGGTCTGGATGTTGTGTTATGGTGTCCAGACAGGGACCTCCCCAAGTTTCAGACGTCACCATGGAACCACTTTGATTGGGCAATTGGGAGCTGCATGACCTGAGTCTTACTGCGCATGTGGGTTCTAGGTCACTTTCCGGACATAGGGTACCTATGCTCCTTTGCCTGTGGGCTAGAGAGTCCTCTGCATTCTTTTGCAGCTGGTGTGTCAAGTTCCGATTGGCAGATTCACAGGGTGATCCCTCCTACCGCAGGTATGGCTGTAGCTGAGGGCAGGATTAGGGTGGGACAGGACCAAGATGGAGGTCTGGGGCCCACCCTTGTCCTTCTTCCCAGGTGGGGCAATTACACCAAGGCAGCAGCACCCACTTTCATCCCTAGGAGACCCGAAATCCCTCTCTATCTGCCTAACAGGTGTACACACATTTCAAAATTCATCAAAATGCATACACTTAAATATGTGTGATTTTTTGTGTATCAATTACACCTCAATAAAGCTTAGACAGAAGAAGTCAAAGAAAACTCCAAATAACATAATGAAGGTCATTGTAAATTGATTATAGTTCCTAACTTTTGTTTTCGAAAGGTAATTTTTTTTTTCTCCGTGAATGGATATTTTCATGATTCTTTGGTATTCTTAACACTTTAAAATTTTAATAGCTTATGCCTTGAAGAGGTCTCTGTTCAATATCTTTATCGGAACATGGTGATGAACCCTCCTGAAGCTAAAGCTTTGTTTTAGCTCTGGAAAACTGACTTTAATTATTTCTTGAATAATGCTTTTATTCGACTATTCCTTGGGTTTCTTTTCACCCTTTCATTTAGCTTGCAATATCTATCTGCATCTTTTTTCTCATTATTTTCATCTCTTCATTCATTTCTTATGCGATCTTAAGTGTTTCTCCAGTTTGTCTTCTATGTTGCCAAGTTGTAAATTTGTCTTTTATAGAATCCAGCGAGTTTACTTTACCTTCTCTCCCTGGGAGTTGGTTTCATTGTACTTTCTTCTTGGCTTATTTTCTCAAGGCCCCTTATTACTCAATAGAGGCAACTGCCTATAGGAACAAAAGAAAATATGTTGCAGTTTTTCTTTGTATTTCAGGAAAAGCCTTTTCCACTCAATTATTTGGTCATTAGAAATGTTTTTTCCTTATGCTGTAGAATTTCTTCATAGACATCACATTGATTGTGTTCTCTTATTCATCTTTGAAAGAGGAGAATTCTGTGTAGAGCTGCTGTTAAAGAACAGTTATGATATCTATTTTACCCAGCACCACGCGGGGTGACTTCCTGGGGCTACTGTTGCAAATGCCAGCTGTAGTTCCCGCCTTCCAGGGGCTGGCTGCGGTTTCTGCTCGGGTGTCAGACTGAATCTACCATGTCCAGGAAAAACAGTGCTAAGCTTTCTTTCCACATATGAAACTCTTCAACGCAAAGACAAAGAGACTCACGTTGAAATTGTTTTTATTTGATTCAATGGGTTCGGAAGAATAAGAATGCAAATAGGAATAGGTTCCTGTCTTTGAGACTGGGTCCCCCAAGCATGGAAATAAGAAAAATCTTGAGTCCCTTCAGGGGAAATTCCAGGCACCTAGCAAGGCAGACTCACGAGTTGTTTTGGTTCCCTATGGAAACTCAAAGATGGCATCTTAAAATATGTTCTTGAGTGTCATTCAGAAACCCCCATAGGATGGAAACTACAGATAAGGGGGAACTGAGGACTGAACTCCGACTACTGTTCTTTGTTCTAAATTTCTCCCTGAGTGGCCTGGGGAGAGCCACGCCCTTCTTCACATTCCTTTCCGAGAATCTCTGAATCCACCTATGACCCATAGGCCCCCTGCTTCAGGATATGCCACCTTTTGGGCCAGGCCAATGCATGACCTCCATGTATTGATTACAATTTTACCTGCCACTTTTGCTTTCCTGAAATGTACCCCTGCTTTAAGAACCCTTGCTTGTAAGTCATCAGGGAGTTCAGTTCTTAAGCATTAGCTGCCCATTCTCTTTGCATGGTACCATGCAATAAAAATATCTTTTTCTTGCTAGAGCCAGTTCCCCTCGGCCCCAGGAACAGAGAGGCAGAGTCACCGAGGCTGCAAATGGCAAAGGAGTTTATTGGCTAGCTTGAGCTAGGGTCCAAGTCCCAGAGCACCAACGCAGTGGCCTCTTCTAGGGGCTAGGACCCCGCCTTGGGGTAGCGGTTAAGCTTTTATACCTTTTTCTGTTTTACACACGACACACAGGTTTCACACGACACACTGGGCACACCTTCCCCCTCCCCTCCTTAGTTCATTGGTTCCTTTAAAAGTGGCTGATCGTGTTGGCTCCTGATTGGTTCCTTTAAAAGTGGCTCCAAGCCTCGGGATTTTCGCGTCGGCGCCAATTGTGGTCAGCGTCATTTTGGGAAAAGGGCGGCGTCGTTTCGGGAAAACCGAAACTTAGGCCTACTCCAGGAAGTTCAGCCTGTCATGGAGTCACTCCTGCTCTTATTCCTGTTTCTGATTAGCTACATTTAACAAACAACTAAAAGCAAGCACGATCACAGAAGGAAATAGCATCAGTTAGAATCAGAGAGAGCACATTTTTCTCTAATCTCTAATCTTAAACAATTCGTCTCACACAAAGCAAAG